>JAOYSI010066533.1:0-22921 GCA_025775065.1 Hiodon alosoides | reverse complement strand
CCCCCCCCCCCCCCCCCCCCCCCCCCCCCCCCCCCCCCCCAACGCAGCGGGATAGTCAGAGCAGACACTGGCGTTCACTTTAGAGCTACCAGCTGCCTTGGAACCTCCCCAAAACACGGGTGCTTTTAAAGGGGGGGGTGAGAAGGAAGCAGGGGAGAAGGTAATGGAGCACATGTGCCAAACTGCCAAGCCCTCAATGCTAGTAAAGACTTATTCACCACTCGTCCCTAACTTCACACCTGCAGGGCCACAAGGTGGGAGTCATGGACAGGCCTGTGACGCCAGCAGAGGGAATAAAACCTTTTTTTTAAACTATACTGATATTAAAATATTTGATTGAGCAGACATCGCACAGAAATGGCAAGAAATGCCATTATACAGTAGCCCAAACTCAATTTAATTTACCCAGAAAAAAAAAAAAAATGACAATGATAACTGATCTGAACAATTGCAAGTGACAAAGACCCAGGAGGAAGTGCTTAAGAGATGTGGCCAGACAGCCTCGGAGGGGTACTCTGAGTCCTACTGAGCCTCGCTGAGTTGCAAGGACAGGCCAACTGCCTACTTTTGATTGGCCTTTAGAACTGAAACCACCCATGGCCCACAGCAGTGGAGGCAGGAAACAGGTATAGTTAGCCTTGCGCGTGCGACATGTGCAGCTGGATAGTGCTCCAAAGCAACTGATCCTGAATCCAGTTTGAATCTTGACCCTTTCGATTGTAACCCTAAAGAATGTCAGACCCAGGATATAGGCCATCTGTACCCAAGTTGCATGTTTCCGACAAACATTTAAATATATCTGGGCCTGGGTGCAAGCCATGGCCTCGTCACTTTCATATTCATCTATTACATCTATTCTATTTCGCATTATGTATTTTATCTTGGAACAAATTCATATTTTCTTATTTTTTAAACATCAAGAGATCTAGTTGTTTTCCTCATGTTATTGAATGATTGGTAGTGGGCACATGCTCCAACTGTCTTGCTTCAATATGTTTGATGCCAAACTGGCCGGGCAGAGCCATAAACAGTTTTCAGTCAAAAAAACAAACAAATTTTCCATTTGTGGTTTGTTACTGATAAAGCCATGTTGAGAAGCAGTGACTTGCATGGGGGAGTCACATGCACCTAAGTCCCGCCATTTTCATACCGACAACTGCAAGGCCCTTTTTGATATTCGCGAGGGGGGTGGGGGGGGGGGAAATCAGCAATGATTTGAGCCCCAGCCTGTTAAGAGACTGTAAGCATACCGCTCAGAAGTCCTTCCACAGACTCTAAGAAATGTTTTTAAAAAAATGTATTCCACTACACAGGGACTGAACCCATGGTGTATTGTTCGAGTCAGTCAATTCACCCATCTTCTCATTCCCCTACAATACTCAGATTTTACGTCTCATCATTCATCAGTACAGCCAAAGACTATAGGCGACTGACAGTTAACCTCTGGGTTGGTTGTGACCAAAAACACATCGAGTCTTCTCGACACAAGACTTCTTAAAAAGGGGCCATAAGTTACTCAACAGAGTGAGCAGTTTTCTACTCCTGGGGTGGCAGGAAGGCAAATGAGAAGACTCCATGGTCCATTCACTTAGCATCCACGAAAGCAGGATGGATACAGTAGGCCTTGGAATAACCAGACAATAGGAAGATCTCAGAACAGAATAGACACAGAACAGAACACAAAGGAAAATTTGAATTTGGTGTGATGTGAACAGAAAAATAAGATAAGATAAAATAAGATAAAAGTGAATCAATATGGAGAATAGAAGGAAAGAAGGAAGGGGTGAGAGAGAGAGGAGAAAGAGAAAGGCAGTGGAGTGGAGAGAGGAGAGGACAGGTAGGACAAAGGGGGAGTAGAAGATGGAAAATTTATGGTTCTGAATCTCAGAGGTGTTTGACAGATTCAGAACACAACAACAACAACAACAAATCTGGAGAACAAATATTAAAGACATCACTCATAAACATACAATGCTATCTGGTGCTAAAATACAATTACAAGAAATTACATGGCAGAATATCTGACCATTATCAAAAACACAAACCATAGACAGACCCTGACCAAGTACACAAGTGATCACAGCATGGCCATTGAAACTAACTGGCTAACTAACTAAGGATTGCAAAAGAAATTTCTGTGTTGTCACTGTGACCTGACATAATTTCATTTTGTGATGCCAATAAAGCATTTTTTTTTAATTTGAATTTGAAAAGAAGGGATAGAAGGGAGAGGAGACTAAACACAGAGGACAAAGAGAGAAGAAATTTTGAAGAATAAAAGATGGCTCTGCACACACCTGCAAACACATCCAATACCCTGTAGGGGGCACCTCACTGCCCAGCAACAGGGGGATGAGAGTGGGAGAGGGGGCAGCTATAGACCAGGGGTTATAAAGACAAAAAGCCGAGATTGGAGAATTCAGCCGAGGCATTTGCACTCCAAAACCCCTCCATTCCCACGGTTAGCTTGGTCACTTAGTCGTTCGTATTGGTGATGTAACCGGCAATAAGCATTCACACATTATTTTTAAAATGCACTCTGTAAGCACTCACTCTGTGGAGGGACTGCACACAGGAGCTCCACACACCGAATACAAAACTATTTTAGGGTGCTTTGTTTACCCTTTGGTTTTTGGAAATGTATCTGTTTGTTGCATTGGGACAAATGAGATGATCGTTGAGCTTATCAGTGTGGAGTGGAAGATCTGAGACCCCAGAATAGCAGAGACAAAGGGCAGTGATTTACAGACCAGGGGTGGGCCTAGGGGGGATCACAAAGCTCCCTGGTCCAGCCTGTCTTTTGGTAAGTTGCACTTTCACACAGTGGGGGTTAAAGGTGACAGACTCTGAAGAGGTGCGGGAGAACGATGCGGCAGGAGAGAGCAGTTTGGGTCATTGTCCCAGGAGGTGGAGTTATTGATGGGACTGGAGCAGGGTCACAGCAAGGCATTTTAGAGCTGGCCTTATTCACGAATACAACGACCAAAGAAATGACACTTAAGAATAGGGGGTGGGGGGCAGAAGGAATGAGGCCCCCTCAGAGTGAGAAAGAGATGTACCAGGGAGGAAGGGGCCCAACGCTGGGGGGGGCGGGGGCAAATGTGCAGACTCTCTTCTCTCTGGCCCCTGGTGTCACCATACTCACAAGACCAAAGCCTGTCTGGGGAAGCCTGGACCCTGGATAACTAACCCCTCCCCCTTCTTATCCTTGGCTTGGGTGTGAGACCAACCATCCCCCTTCCTAAAGCGGTTTTGTTTGGTTTGTCCATCTCACGCACACACACACACACAGTGTCCCATCTGAGACAGATGCATGCCTGGCCACCCACCAGTGACAGATGTATGCCGGGCCACCCATCAAAGAAAGGTTCCTGTTTTACCAGCAGGTAACCCCCCCCAACTCCCCAAAGCAGCAGAATCTCTACTCCTGCCCTCATTAATCAACCCTTTTCCAGCAATGAGTGTCTAGCCCCAACCAGGTACCCTTTGTCCTCCCCCAAAGACGGTTCAGTGAGTGTGTGGGGGAATCAAATTTGATACCAACTGGTTTAGGTTAAGTCTATAGAAAAAGAGCAGAAAAAACTCTGCAACGAGCCTTGTTGCACATAGACAAAATCTCCAAGAGATGTGAAAGGTTGAGCAGAAAACAAGGGACAGGATGTCCCTTCGCATATGACCATATTCGCTTATGGGGGGGTAGGGTGCACAAAGATAAACAATAGGCTCCCAAGACAGCAAAGCATGCTCTCTCACAACTCTTCCCCCAACCTGCACCCCACTTCCAGCCCACTTCCTTTGAATGTGGGAGGAAAAAACTTCAAACGGTGCCTTTCTGAAGGCTGAGCACTGTGTTCCAGATGAGAGTGATTAAGGGCAAGTTTACCACACGCAGACACAAAAATACTATGTCACTGAAAGCGTGATTTGCATAAAATCTAGTTAATTATGCCGCATTCATTGAACACAAAGGGAATACCTTGCAGGATCCTTAAATCCATCCATCATACACCAAGACGACCATCTGATGAGTAAGACAAATCAGAAGAATCCACCAAGCCACACTGACATAACCCATGGCTAACACCAAGCGGCTCTCTGCTCTACCCGACTACCAT
Organism: Hiodon alosoides; assembly: GCA_025775065.1. Classification (NCBI taxonomy): domain Eukaryota; kingdom Metazoa; phylum Chordata; class Actinopteri; order Hiodontiformes; family Hiodontidae; genus Hiodon; species Hiodon alosoides. The sequence goes on along the minus strand of JAOYSI010066533.1, from coordinate 18,806 downwards.
CTTCATACCTCCCATTTCTGCTCTCGATCTTATCCAGGCTAAATCTGACTCAAGTAGTGCGACGTGTAAATACGCCAAAGCGTGAGACGGGTAACACCGGAGCCAGATCCCCAACCAGTTGTTCTGAAACCCCCATGTATGTCAGTTTTTGTCCAAACCTACCTCAAATAGGTGTATATAAAAAATCAGGTTTGATTAAATAATTTGAAAACTAGTTTTGAAAAATCAAACTTTTGAAAAACTAGTTTTAGATGTCATTATTATCTTTTTTCACACATTTTCAAATTAGTTTTTTTCTTTTACAGGATGTAACTTTGAAAAGATGTCAAAAAAATGTTCAGGGGCTGCAGAAATATGCTCGGTTTAGAAATTATCTGTCCTAGTTCAGGTTCTAGCAAACACATCCTTTTCGAGTTTCACATGTTGAATATAGAGTTCAGATGTCTGGACAGTCACTCAGAAATCATGGAATGAAGGAACCTGATTTGAAACCCATTGTGATTTTCTGATACTATCCATGAATCAGATGAATGAATTAAAATTATATACAATACGAATAGTCTGACATTTTAAACAAAAAATCAAAATGACACAGCTGCTTTTATAAATACTGCTATCATGATGTTGATCTAAAAATAAAAGTTCTAATACTAGTACTACTACGAGTATCTGGTCTCGTTCAATGGAAAAGCCAGAAATGTGTGGTTCTGCGGGTCTTTATCCTAGTGTAGAAGGGGATCTAGAGCAAAGTTGAAGTTATTAAATCCTACAAATATACTCTGATGAATAAGCCATTCGTAGACTGTTTGGATATACTGAACAGCTAAAATATATTATTACTGGTTCAAAAGGCTGTATCAGCATGTTTTACCAAGTATTCAAGACAAAAAAAAAAAATTCTCAGGGATCGTCTCAACTAACTTTGACCCATCCAAGGAAATGCTTGCTAGATGCACCTTTATGGTCATTAAGGGACTATAACCATCTCTTTCCCGAGTTGGAATAATGGCACTTACTATGGGAAGACTTCCGGATATTACAGTCGACAACAGTTTCTGACAGCACCGTCTCCCTCTACCTCTAAACCGATTTCCCGCATCGCTGCAAGGTTGATCCACTGGTACTGCACAGCACAGAGTGTGCAGACGATCTACCCTGATGACGTTCACAGTAACCAGGGTAAGTCAGTTCACCTACAGCGTGCACGACCAAGGAAGATAAGAGAAAATGTGCCTAAAGGTCTGTTTAAGCAAAATACTTTATTCTAAGTTATTGCTCTGTGATTGTTGCTAAATTCATAAATAACTTATTGTTGTTCTCATAGTCATAATGTATTGTTTGATATGGGTATTACATCAAATTACCATAACCTAGTCGTTACCACATCAGTTAAAATCATTTTCCATGTTTTAGTGATAAAAATTGAATGAACTCATAAGAGGATGGTTTTACCATATCATTATCACTTAATACTACGAGGTTTCAATGCCGATATTTACTCTTGTTGCGTAAACTACTTACCCAATGCAGTGAAATTACATTAAATGAAACCAATACTTACATCTCAAGCCTAAAGTCTTAAACTGACTTGATTCCTTCTATTAGAATTGACCACATAGTCTAAAATGGATTTCAGATTTCACCAACTGCCAGTTAGCTGGTTAATGTGGTCAAAAACTACAACCTAAGTTGGATAACCCCTTCATATGCCATTGTACATCAATCGTTGATGTGCAATGATATAATTTAATTAACAACACAACATACACTATGCACGATGCTCTGTATAGTGACTGCTTAAAGACTAAAATGTAAAAGTAATAATAGCACTAAGCTCGTAGGGAAACCCTGATACCCTGAGGTGGCCCAGGACCACCCATTTCTTCTGTAACATCCTGTCAGGAGCAACACTGGTGGAGGAGGGCTGTGCGACTCCGCCCCTCTCTGAGGTCACAGATGTGGCGAGCTATTGGCGTAGTGATGGAAGGGCGGTGACGGGAGGTGGGGGTGGTAGGATAAGATGCGGCTTTAGCTTGGGGGTTGTGTGCACAAGTTCTTGTACCGATTAAGGAGGAAATATCCTGAAGGAGGTATGAATGAAGAGGCCCACCACATTGTGGTACCAATGGGCTAACACAGAAATGAGTGACTGAGTGAATGTTGGTGTGCGCTTGTGAGAAGAGAACTTACAAGACTAAAAACACATCCTGAGGACCAAGAGAAACTGCCAGTTGTATGCATTCTCATTTTACCTCACACTTTGGACATGCTCCAGCCCATTTAACCAGCAGGGTTGGTACTGGAGAAACCAAGATAGTGGAGCTTATTTAAGGGGACAAACTTTGTGGCCTAGGATCCCAACTCTAACCACAACACTCCATACTGAAAATACTGAAGTTCTACAGAGGGGACAGAGATGAAGAAAAGGTGCTCAGCGTAATGAATTTGTTGAGGGGCATAGCGGGGGAGGGACAGAAAACAAGCGAGGTGATAACTGCAAAGAGGAAGGAAACAAGATGTTTCGGTGGAGGAGAGAAGCCAAAGAGAATAAACAAAGTAGTAAAAAAAATGCTAGAATTTCCATTTGGTGGTGAAAGGGATCCCCAAGCAGTCTTTCGGTGGAAACGAAGAACTTAAACTAATTAACACATGGAAAAGACCACACCTCCCATGCTCTCCCCCTCTTCCTCTCTCTCTCTCTCTGCCTCGCTTTTTGTTCTTCGGATTTCCTGATCTGCCCATCCCCCTCTGGCCCCACCCCATTAGGAGGTGAAAGGTCATTCCACACTACAGGCTATCAGGAGACGCTGTTGTGACATTAACCGTTTGCCTGACCCCAAGGAGTTCTCAGTCAGAAAGAAAAATAAATAAATAAATAAAACCTATACAAGCCTATTACAATAGTTGTGTTGACATAAAATGCTGAGGAAACGTGGACTGTACAAGTCAAGCCACCGCAATTAGAGAGCAAACTGAAGACCCACAACTTTCAACACAGAAAGCAGCCTAACAAAGGGAATACTGTTGTTTGCCAAAAACTGGCTGGCATAAAGGCATTGGTACTTTGGATTCTTCCAAAAAAATGTTTTTTTTCTAGACTTCTATTTAGTAGCTCTTATTATAACTGTATATTGCTTTCTATAAATAAAATACAAAACGAACATTGCTTTATTAACATTTTAATTTCTAAAAAGACAAGAAGGATAAATTAAACACATTCAGATAATGAATGCATCTCCTATGAATGAAACGGTGAGCAAATATAAGTGAACATAACTGACAAATTGCAACCCTTTAGCATGGTTAGTTCCTCCAGACCAGGATTACCTGGTTTAACTACATCAGAGGTACACAGCAGGTTTCCTTTGAGGCAGGCAAATTCACCCCCTTACAAGTGCACAACACACCATTTGCCATTAGCAATTGTGGTTTGGACTGAATCCAAGGTCTAATCAAGCCAAATGTCTCATAAAACAGCTGCAGCCAAAACCGTACCACTGAACACCCACCTCCTGGCTTCCTCTCCGGCCTACTTCCACATGCCTCTGAGAAATGGCACAAGTTTGAAGAATATGTTTACTGTACAGAGAGGAAGAGATGCATGTAGCGTACGGCCAGCGCCCAGCAGTCACATACAATAAAAACGCACCAAGTGAAACACAGTGGGGCTGAAAAAATTCATGTGAGCCTCACATGACAGAAGTCTGTCTTCTTCTTGTAACTGAAGCAAGTCAGAAAGGGGATGAGAAACAGAAGGAGACATGCACTAAAGCTACGCCTGTTCAGGCAGCTGTTCATTCATTTACCAGCAGACTCTGGTTCCTTTATTTGCTCATGGAGCAATTTTGAGAAATTAATAATGATATTCGATGTTATGGTGATGGCTGGATGGAAAAAAGTTACCGGAATAGCATAAGTTACAGGAGGAGGAGTTCCTGGCCAGGGCTGATTAAGGCTGTGTTTAGAACATGACACTAAAATCTATGATAAAAATAAAAGGTTTTTTAAAGGAATCTGTAGTTTAGGAATAGAAATTTAAATTTCCCAGCCTGGTGGCATCAGGGAGGCCTCCAGAGGACCCCAAACAAGGTGGAGAACTGAGCATCCCCTTGCTCTTGAGCGACACATGAACCACAATCTGCTTCAGCTGCAAAAAAGAACCTTTACTGATCAGGTGCTGGCTGCATAGAGCGCGGAAATGGCCCTTATAACAAGAAAAAAAACAGTCTTTGATCACAGACAACATCCAAAATATCTCAGGGCTGGTTGTGGCTTCATGAAAATGGTTCACTCCAGCAGCAGTCTGTTGAAAATGTCCCCCTCCGCTCCACTTCTCCTCATATCATCACTTAGATTGTGCCACTTAAAGCAGGAAGAATGACAATTTAGGGATAGTTAGATCTTAGCTATAACCATGTGGATTACACTTAAAGGAATGATTAGCATACACGCACTAATCAAACTAGAAGACAACGACAGCCTTCAACGACACCCTGGGGTGTCAAAGGACATCAAAAGATCCAGTATACTATAACTGCATCAAGTAGGAGAGAGAGGCAGGTAAATATTTAATGGGGGCTATCTATGCACTGGTAAGCATAAAATCCAGAATAAATATTTTATCGTTGATGGAAAAGCGCAAAAATCAACCAATAAATTTGTTCGAACTGTAACAAATGCATTTATCTCCATAGACATATGTCTCCTTTCAAGAAATGGATAGGCATGTTACAGAGAGAGAGAATCAAGTTTGTGGCAAATGTCTCCACAAAAGTTCACAGCAGAGGCGGTGTACCTCCTGCACCACTAAAGCAATGTAGTGTGTCGTGCTCCTGAAACATGTGTTACCTGGTCTCACAAACCCAAGTGGGCCACCCATGGCAGAATATTGAGACAACCTGTGGACCTGCCATTTCGGTCTATCCAGGTGCACTAAGGCTTTAACAACCCAAAACAACCACTAGTGCAACGATTGAAAGGCACATATATACCACTACCACAGCATTAAATCTAATTAATCACCCACTGAATTATTTAGTAAAGGCCAAGTCCAAATGGCATCTAGTAATAAGAGCACTTAACCACACAGGGGAACTAGGTGGCCACATAGGGCACCAGACTTAAAGTAGTGCACAGACGTGAATATATTAAGGGACATGAGCTCAAAACAATTCTTCCCATGGATACTTCCAAATGTACAACATACAAAAATATTAATAAGAATAAAACCTGCACTCTTCAAACACATTTTCATTTTCTCTGCACAAGTTCAAGCTGAGATATAACTTGTGATAGAACTCGCACAGTCCAAGTCTGAAACTTATTTGAATCCATTTGTTCACTAGACTAAGACCTAAGAGTATAAAACGGGTCATGGCGTTCAATTATATTTCACTGAGGTATTGCATTTTGTAAAATAAAGGCTTATATTAAATATTTCACATGTAGTATTCGCTTCATAATAAAAAAGACAGTACTTAATAGGCCATTTCCTCACAGGCCATTTGTTGAGTTTTAAGATTAACAGTAACATTATAAATATTCCACTTTACACAGAAAGCATTTATTGTGCGCACAGGGAGTAGATTAGACATGGAAAAGAAAAAGGACATTTTAAACTAACCACATTACGACTAAAAAAGTTCCATAGTAATTTCCATACTAATTACCATTAATGTTTCTCCATTTAAAAGATGAATTAATACTTGAGACCAAGATTCTAAAGCAACATGAAAGATCCAACCGATTTTGAATGATTTTGGATAGTTGGGGCCAGAATTCAGGGGCGTTAGTCACAGAAATGACAAAAGATCAAAAACCATGAAAACATCAGGAAAGAGGACCAGTGGTCACAAGTGGAAGCTCACCAACAGAGATAGACGGACATTCAATAGGATAGTTGCCAAAAACCATGAAAGAATGGAATCTAGACCTCCACGACCCAGTCTCAACAAAAACCATACAATGTGTGCTTTAAAAAGCTGATATTATTGTAGTGCTGCCATCAAGAAACCACTTGTAACCAAGGCCAATGCGCAGTAACGCATAACCAGGTGTAATGAGCACAGAACCAGGACTTCTCAAGTCCCTCCTCAAGTAACCAGACTCATTTAAAGTGAAGTTCCTTCATTCTAGTACAATTGTCTCCTGGTTACAATACAGGACTCTGGCGTATAGGGCCATGGATGTTCATTCAGAGGGGGAACTAATGTTTTGTACTGTAACTCAAATCCGTCTGTTCAAACATAGCCATGTAAATGGGCTACAGAATGAGAATGGAGAATCTTCCCTAAACAACATCACTGGCTATGCAAGGAAACATCAAATTCAGAAAGAAGTGACAAGCACAGATATAACGGATGAAGGTGCCCTGGGTCACGGAAACAAAGAGGCTGCACAACACAATTTAGAGCAAACGCCTTTCAAGATCCTATATGGACAGTGGAGGCAGTGGGGTACACACAGCAACACGTTCTTGATCCATAGCAAGGAAGAAAAGGAAACAAAGGAGGAGGCAGTACAAAGACTGCCTACCTCACTAACCAAATGTGCAGGAGGTGGGACTCCCATCACTACCTCTCCAGAACACATGTAGATTTAGAATATTGCAAAGGCACGATATATAAATATATCAATAATTAGGTCAGTCAAACATTCTAAAATTTGATAATGGAGAGTGTACGGAGTGAGTGGCTTGGATATTTCAGCTGCCGCATCTCTGCTTTATTTAGCCCAGCTGCCATTCTGGTGTTAGCCTTGTGGCCGCTGTAGCTTCTCTTTGCGGCCGCAAGGCTACATGAAACACTGGGGACTGCAGCAGGAAATCAGGGCCTCTGACACTCACATCAGCAACCAACCCCTCCTTTTCACTCATTCTCCCACCCTTATATGCCACATTCCACAGCTCCCAAGGTGCACGGAGAAGCCACTGCCCATAAACTGGGAGAGGATTTCCCACCCACACCTCTTTAGTGTCAGCTGAATTTATTTCCTCATACCTAACCTCTGACCCAGAGGGCTTCAGAACGCTCCGGTTGCTGGACTAAAAGGCTAAAGAGAAATATAGGGTAATGGAGAGGGCGCTAAAGAGTTGGCCAGCATTTATTGACTTACATAGGGCCCACACTGTGTACAAAGTACAGTAACAAACAAAACACAAACCCCCAATTTCAGTGGCATCAAAATTGATCTTTACTCTCAAAACTACTAATGCCATCGCATCTTTTAGATAAAAGGACAGAAATTATTTTAGATTTTGTTTAGATGAATCCAAGTAATGTAACACAAAATGTCTAATATAAAATGGTTCCAAAAACAAGTGGTAAGTAGACTTTGCACATCAGCAGTAACAGTATGCATTAACCAAATCTATAACAGGTTTGTTTGTTTTTATTTTTAAAGAAAAAAGATTCCACATTAAGATGCACACTGCAGTTGTGGAAAACAAAAAAAAAAGCTCACCAAAAAACAAAGGTCAGCACAATTACCTTTTTTATGACTGAATAGGTGTAGTGCAAGTTTCACATTTCACATGTACCTACTGAGCGGGAAGCATGTTCCATTTAGCTTAGTTCATGTGTGCTTGCACATGCCTGACAATGTGCAAAACTGAAAGAAGGTGGGGTCAGGGCGGTGGGTGGTTCAGACAGAAATCGCAAGAAAAACAACTCTGGAATCCATTTACCAGTAGAGGGAATGTACCCCCAGTCTAGGTCAAAGTTCACGCTGCTGTCAATAATGGCCTAACGTAAGACAGAGCCTCCATTTTGTGCATTGTCAACAATACAAGATTATTTCTATCGCCGGTTCATAAAATGGGCGGGTTGTGAGACAACCCCGACTTAAAGGAGTCATTGTATTTTTATATACATATACACAAACACATACACATACATACATTTTATTTATATTTATATATATATATATATATATATATATATATATATATATATATAGAGAGAGAGAGAGAGAGAGATTGAAAGTAAAATCTAGCAAAAGTGAAAATACGCGGGAATTATTCAATTTAAAATAACACACGATTAAAAACCTAACGCTTATACACATACACAAGCATGCGCTTTTACCAAAATGGTAGAAGCGTCCATACGCGCAAATGTATCTAATTATCTAGACACAATTAAACATGGAAATTGATGGTAATACTTTTTAAATTATCCACAGTAGCGGGTCTTCAACCTCGCCGTCGTCCCGAGCTTTCGCCATTTCGCTCAGAGACAAAAGACACGAAGTACTGGGCTGTTGGTTGCATATATTTTACAATTCTTCAAACTTCAATTCAATGAAGTTTCGCCTGTCGTTTAAACGCCTAACCGTTTATACTTTCTAACCAGGCTGTTTACAGAGCAGGTATTGCATATGCCCGTTACACTCACGTAACTTGTAGATATGTTTTCAACCAAAACAAACGCAAGTTATGCCTGTCGTTTTTAACATATAGGCCACCGAATAAAATTTAAGAACGGCAAACCGGTAGACTTAAATAATTCAGATATTATTTTATTTTCCTGACAAAAAATTTAAACAATCATCCTATTAAGTCATTCAAAAGCGAAAATAGGCTTCATATATCAAACACCCTCCAGTCTATAAATAGCTCCGGTTCAAGCCTAGGCCTACTGTACCCCATTGATTCGAAGAGCACACATTTTCCAGTGGCAACTCCAGCGAGGAAGGAATTTATAAGTATTTTGTGCGCGAACGTGGGCTTGCCTTATAATAGGTTTTCGAATACGTGAGACAAGCACGCATGTGTCACCTAAGTATTATATTGATTTTTCATGAAATTGCATTATTAATCAAAAATCCAAGAAGGAAATTATTTGAATTAAGTGAAATAAAGAAAATACATGTAAATGTTTAATTCCACGGTAGTGTACGCTTACTACTTCTGTGCGAATAGCAAATAGGGCATGTCCGTGTCATGTGCGCAGTTGAGTAGCCATCTTTGGCAACGCCCAATTAACACAATGAATCATAGTCACGTGGGGTAGCACAGAATACTCTCGAATACGTTTAACATATAGGATCTTATGTATCACAAAAGGGGGAGGAGTTGCCCATTTCTTCCAGTCGAATTGCTCGTTTCCTGTAGGCCTCCTAAGCCATGTGTCGTTCTGTGTTATAAACCCTACGGATCGAATCGAAGAAAACATGGCACCGTTAAAGATTAATGGCTACTGAAAATACCAACGCAGAAATGTGTTAAGCAAATACTGTATTCACAAGTATTGACGGATTCTTTCAAAACAATAAATTCGGCTGTATCTGCGATAAACAATTTCTAATAAAATCATTTGGAAAAACTAAAAAAGTCCTGATACTGGACTTCAAAACGCCTTTAATGTTGCTCCCGTTTGAAGACGCACAGACCTAGTGAGAAACATTTTTTACGACAAGAATAGTATCTAGCAGCTCTTAAACTCGTTGAAGCAATCTGGTGCTGCAGTAACAAGAGCGCGTCTCCTCCCATAGCGAAAGCTACAAGGCGCTCCCGCTGCACAATAGCGCAGAGGGGAAACCTACCTTCATTCATAAAGGCAGTAAACTACTCCAGAATACTACAGCGCCGTGAAATAGGCGGGTCCAGAGACACTGCACCGCCCACTAAAGAGAGGCACAGGGCGAAAGAGAAAGAATGCAGGAGGGAGGGCGAACGAGCGAGCATGCTAGTTGAAGCGCAACAGTAGTAATCATATATGGTGGTCAGAGTACCTGCCATTTCTCGCAAAAGGCCATCATTTTAATTCATGTCAATGCTACAAAAGAAAAGAAAAAAAAAAAATCACACAGACCATTTAAAGCGATGATCTGTTTCCTAACATTCGTTTCGATTATCTAAATCGGAACCCTTGATGTGAAACCAAAAACGTAAAATGCTGAACGCGCATTATACAATCGAAACAATTTCAGAGTCCTTTTGAAATAGGGAAATTAAGCATTTAAAAACATCGAACGAACGGAAATAATTAAAACTGCATTCGATGTACTATGCTTTAAATACGACGATAAACTTTATTGCGTTGTAGTTTCACATTACAAATGCTGTCTATATGTTTAAATAATTTTAAATTACGGATACGTCAAACAAATACATAACTAGTTTTGCTTATCCATCTATACAACATTTTAATTAACACCTCTCCCTAAAAGGTAAGCACATTTTGTTATTTCAATGAACATCTGAAAGAATAAATCAAACAAATGATTTGGGCAACATTAAAAAGTAAACGGGAAAAAACTTTACATTAAGTACTAGTTTAGCATTTTAAAACAAATCATTTATAGAAATACATAAATATACCTTATATCGACCTAAATGCGTTCATTTTATAATAAACAAAATTCAAAATTTGATACCGAGAACTAAGTATCAATATAATTTCCAACTCTAAATATAACTAAAATTCCTCTCAGCAAATGTAAAACACTACTTAAATAAGTATTGAACAAAATCCAAATATAGATTTAAGAACGTAAACGTTCATTCAGCCGTTTATTCCTTTCGAATAATTTATGGACACTTCAGAAAACCCTTTAGAATTCCAAATAATGAATGCAGACGTCTCTTTTTACGAAAGATGTCTTACCACCAACAAAATGTTAATCGTTAGTTTTTTTTACAAAACCATAAAACGATCACAGATTTTAAGAGTCAAGTTTGTTCAACTTGTATGCTTCCATGCAAGTTCTAATCTAATTAATGTGTTCTAACTCAAATTAAAATATTACATTAAGACCTTCACATTTAACACATTATACATCAGGCTTAATTATTTGTACAATTGAATTATTATGTTTTGTATTAAGATATGTTCAAGATTCTCTTGAAAATAAAAAGTTTTCCAAGTGCTTTCGGCATCTCACACACACAAAATAAGAGGATCATATCAGAGGTACATGCATTCATTTTCAAATTATATTACACAGAAACACAATAAATCCATATTTCATCCAAATGTTTAAAAAAGTGTATCCATTATTGATGTTTAAACTGTTTTGCGGGTCTAATAATTAAGACTATTTCAATTTATACCCACATGGACATAGCATGTAGGGGCCCCCAGTAAATCCCCCCAAAAGACTAAAAGAAAATGAATGTGAATACATATTAAACTACTTTCTAATATCTTTTAAATTGAATCAGCATTCTCTCTTCAGAGGAATTTCTCATAGTAGTGTTTGCTGTTGATGGATCCAACTTCTAAACAACTTCATTTAATCACATTTTTATATTACCAAATCAGATTTGAGAATCACCTCCTTTCATGGAGATATACAGAAAAGCTAAACACAGAGGGACAGCACTAGAAATACTCAGAGATATACAGAGCACAGACATATTTAGTAATTTTAACTCATAATTACATTATATTTAGTCAATTTAACTCTTAAATCAAACAAAAGTTGTATTTTGACTACAGCAAAAGTGTTAAGAGAGAGCTATATGCTCGAACCAAATGTATGTAAAATAACAGATTTATCGTCATTTCAGGGGGCACTGTATTTAACATTTAGTTTCTGATCAAATCCTTCCATGCATTTCATATTCAAAAAGGTAAAATTTGTTATAAATTACCTCAAATTACCTACAAATATAACTTTAAAAAAAGGTTCTTATTAAATATCGAATGGGCCCAAGAACTGAAAAAAGGAACATTTTTATAAATGCATTTTATGTTTTATAATACATTTCATCGTAAATAATTACCATCAAATAGGTCATCAATACAGATCTTACTACACCTGTGTTTCGAACAACAAACTTAAAACTGATTGCAAAAACAATATTACCATTGTTTAATTTGAATAACTCCACTGACATTATGTTTTTAAAAGTCCTATTCTCACTACTTTGAACAAAGTGTATTTTTACATTACAATAGGGAGACTGGCTCATCCATGGGCATTATCAGTACTCGCACTGTTGGAAAACTGAATCCCAAGGACGGTTATAATGGACAGAACTCACTGATCTGGAGTCAGCCGTTTGCATGATTCATGCATGCAGAGTAAGGAAATCCCTTCTTGTTCAGTATCAATGTGAGATAGGTGCTACAATTCATATCTAAAACGAAAAATGGACCTGAGACGACATGGGTTTCATTTTACATTGAAATAGGCTCAATTTTGGTTAGCTCAATGATCACACTTCCTGCAAATAAATACAAAAAGGCAACTGAAAAAATAACATAAAATTTCGCTTTCTAAGTATCCAAGAGATCAATTTTTATGAAAAAGAATATAAACATTTATTTGAAACATGCGCTCATTCTAACAAATCATGTAATGAAATAATGTTTACAGTATGTTTGCAATATATATTTTAGTATTCCTCAACATGCCACCATAACATTTGGGTTATGTTTAGATGACAATATAAATAGATGAATGCATTTGTTCTTTTAAATAATTGGAATGGGAAAAAAACTACTTGATATTAGTTGTGATATTCACCTCAATTTCATTGCATGAAGGTCATTTCTTGCAAAAGTCTTAAAATGAGTAAAAAACTGCATATCAATCATTTACACCTTTTTTGAGTAATACATTTTTTAACATCAAGTGTGTGAGAAATAAGAGTAGTTATATCTGAATATATATTAAATATACCTACCAAGCAACCAATGATATTATTCAAGAACTTCAAAAACAAGAAAAGCCTCTTCTACCATCTCAACCATTTAAATGGCTTCTAATAAATGTATCTATATCAAGCCCATAAATGGGCTTCTATACATTAAATTATATATAAATAAATGTTTCTATGCATAAATACATATTATTAAAACTAGGTCGCAGCCCTGACTTCCTTCACAGGGACTTCACAAAACAAAGATACCTAAATGCCAAAGTCTTTATGAAACACTAAAAAGTGAGACAGCAAAACTGTTCCTGGTGAATCATAATTGTAATCACCAATATTTCATTAATACCTCACAAACACTGCAATCGCATGCAAGTCAATATAGCCCAAAACACCACCTTTGCTGTGCTTGATATGAGGCATTGTGTGAGGGGTGGATGTAGGGCTGCAGAGAGAGGTATAGTACCATGTGGAGTTGGGGGAGGGGTGGGGGTTCGCTTACCCTCCCCCTTTCTGAGCTCTGTGTGTGTGTGTGTGTGTGTGTGTGTGTGTGTGTGTGTGTGAGAGAGAGAGAGAGAGAGAGAGAGAGAGATAGCATGGCCATGGCAGCACATGCCTGTTTGGCAGACATGTGATTTCGAGGCTCCATTTTAAATGACTCACTGCGAAAGAAGGAGGGACGATGCCTTTCTAAGCTTATGCATGGCTATCTGGTCTCCTGAAGTGGGAATGGAACACGCGCACACAAAATCATCACCACACACTACTGCAGTTTTAACTAAAACTGTCACTGAAGAGATTTGTAAATAAAAAAACAACTAGGTTCAGCTGTTGGAATTACAAATGACCTAGGCTTGCTACCTAAAACCATATGCATGTAAATTGGGGAGATTGCAGGATGTTCAACCAATGAGTACTGACACACAAATGGACGCAAAAATTAAAAAATTGAAAAACAGGATCTAAAATCTAGAAAGAAAGCTATCAATGTAGTGTATAAAAATACACTTCCAAATTTAAATATATAACTATAACTTGATTAAATAAGAACATAAATTAAAGAAAAACATTACAACCATCCTTAAAAAAAATAAAAAGCATGAAATTCACCCATAAAACTGCATGAAAATAAGAATCAATTGTACCAGATGTTTCTGCCGTTTTCTCACAGAAACACAAAAAGCAACTTAATTCTAATATCAATGGCAATACGACTTGCCATGGTCACCAGCCAATTTAAAGAATCTCTTCGTTCTACTGAGACATGAGACAAGTCATGAAGCATGAGCTACTTCAAATGCAGAGAGACTATGACGCTAAGCTTCTTGTCCAATAAACACCAACAACTCCGTCCCAATTCATTAGCGTTAATATTTACATAGCGCTTGACGAAAACAATTCTCGATTAAAGTAATTTAGAAATTGAATAAATGTGCTAATTTGAATGTGTCCTGCTAAATGTGCCATGTGCACATGCTACTGCTAAGTTGGCCGATACTAAAGGACTGACGAGCCTACAAACTGCTGTTTTTATATTTTTCTGATGTGGGGCACGCATGGCAGTTTGTTCTCCAATCAAGCAGTTACACAGGAAATCTGTCTGTTTCTTCACCAGTCAAAACTCAGTTTGCTTAGTAACAATACTGCGAACACAAAGTTTGGACAGAAAAGGAATCCTTTTCAGGGACCAAATGCGAGACAAAAGCCTTGTTGATATTTGTCCTTCCAAAGTCATGTAATGTTTTAATGTAATCTTCATTTTCAAAAGGACTTTATTAAATGATTTAATTTACAAAATTAATAAAAAAGAATTAAGAAAGTTTTTCCATTTGTCACCAAAAATGTATCAATTCTGAATCTGCTTTAAAATTTTTGAATTAAAAAAATTTAAAAATACTAAACTATATATGAAACCGAGAAAGTGTTAATAACTAACAATATATAAAAACTAGAGAATGTTTACTAACTATCTTTTTATAAACCAGAACATATACTAACTATCTTTATAAAAACCAGATAAAGCGTAAATAACCGTCTTTATACAAACCAAAGATACTTACCGCATATCCATCCATACATTGAAATATCTGGTTCTTGAATAAGTTGACCATCCATTTTTTTAGTCATGAATTCTGTTTCTCCAACATAATTAACCTAATCGGTTTAATTATAAGTCACTGAAAAACAGACTGCGAATGTTGTACTCAGAATTTCAAGGTTGGATTAAAGTGACTTAGATAAAGAAAACATTACAGTTTTTGGTTTAGTCCCTTGTGTGCAGGTAACTGAAACCAAAACAAATCATCTTTAATACAGGGAAAGGCTTGGTATAGACCAAACATCTGACAGTATCAAAAGTGTGTGCAAGGCATTTTTAGCCCCTCAATTATATGTGTCTGAATTTTTAAAAGACAGCACACATAAACACTCAATAACGATCTAAAAGAAACAAGTATTGAATCCTTTCAGCAACTTTGCCTCAGCGACTCGAGTGTGCATTTAAAAAGACGAGTAGGATGCCTAAACACATATGGCCCATCTGAAAGAAACTTTCCAATGTTAAATGTCTGAAATTTAACTTTAATTAAAAGTCTCTGCTAACCCTAGGTACAATTATCTTTGGCAAGTGTAAAACCTAACCCATTTAGAGAAGCATGCATAAAAGGCCACCACTGCACTCTGTTAAAATGTATTTAGTGGAACATCACCAGCCCACACAACCTGACATGAGTTCAGCGTAAGCAGCTGCAGTTTGAAAATACACCCCCCCCAAACAACCTGTACCTACAGCATTTGTATGTTTAATGGAGCAGGGCATCCCTATTCCTTCATCAACTCACAGTACTAAGTTAATTAAAGCAGTTCCTACTTATTCACCAAGAGTTACATTTCTTAAAAGAAAGCAGGAGGACATCCAAACCATACCGAATGTGGAATCAGTGATTCGGTTTACTTTTAGTTCTTTTCACGAAAAATGCCCTACCGTATAACAGACAACCATACAAGTTCTCTGCTAACTCAAAAGCTTTCCAGCTCCAGGAGTCTACAGAGGTGACCAAAAACTATAAGGATTCCAGTCTGGTATCCAGTGAAGATTGTCTTTCACACAAAGACAATGCAGAGTTTCCTCAGTTCTGGAACAAACATGCCCCATGGTTTGAACTTTCCCTCTCAAAAAAAGCAATCATACTTTTCATCTTGAAAGCCTCCAAGTTAAATTAAATTTCATCCTCATAATGGCTACCTCGGATACGGACAGGCTTGTTCTGCCTATCCAGTGTGTTTTGGGGCATCAGGAGCTTCGCTAAAGGTAGATGCAGACTGTTTCCATGCATATACCCATCCAAGTAAAGACCCCTTTGGAAGCCATCTTGTGTAAACAGTGACCATACAGCCAGTCTAAGCCTGCAACCCCCCCACCCCCTTCTCGTTTCCTGAGCCATGCATTCCTAGGGGTAACAAGGGAGGGGCAGGGTAACCTCAGAACCTCCCGAGTGGCTGTATCTGTATCTGTGGTCTTGCAGTGACCAACCGTGTTCACATGAATGAACGTCCAACCCTTGGCTGCAGAGTTCTCGGGGGGAGGTTGGCAACTCATCTTATGTTCACACTCAGCAAGCTGCATGCCTAAAAAAATAAGTCATTACAAAAAAAAATACTTGTCTGTAGGTCTAACCTGTTTTCTGCACTTTTTTTCCACTTTTGAAGAGCTGTGATTTCCATGTTGTTCCAAGTGCTCATTTCCATGCTTTTCCCACTCTTCATAATGCAAATTTTACACAATAAAAAACTGTTTATGTTTAAACTGTTTAAACTGAATCTGTTATGAATCAATGCATTTCAAGTTTATTTTATATGAGAAACTCAGTTAACTTAATAAAAGAACCTATAACAACGTTCAACCCAACAGCCAACCACATAAATATTGGAGGGGTAAAATAGGCAAGTTATTCAAACACAAAACAAGATGTCAATGATACTTTTCATTTATTTTAACCTAAAATATTTAACAGCACTTGATCCCTTGAGCACTTGATGAGAAGAAAATACAACTGACAAGTCACTTGAGGCTTCATAGGTGATTGCAGCGACAATTCCAATGTCTGGAGCATATGCTACACAGGTTACTTTTGGATAACATAAGGTTCCTACTGAATATGTAGGGTGTGCTTTTTGTAGAAACTTGCATCCTGAAGGATATGAGGAAGCATTTCTCGCCCCTCTGCATAGAATGGCTGTTCTTTACATACTCTGAATTGCCAAATCAGATGTTGTTTAAAGCCATATGTTATGAGTATCTTTTCCTCATTGTAAACTTTGCTACCAGTGGCAGGAAAACCCCATAGAACCATTTGCTTTCTCTTACAGTATAAAACTCAGGTTTCTCACAAATTTAACAATAACAATAATCTAGCCATCCAGCTACCCTATCTGGAAGTACTTTGGTACTGATCTACTCTCTGCAACTGGGGGAGACTCCAAGAAGCTGGGACAGTGCCCCCTTAGCAACAGGGCAGATGGTTCAAACCAGAGAGGAGTAAAAGAGGGTGCACTGTTAGGGTTGGGGGTTTCTTAAAGAGACAGCACGCATTTTTTTCACAGGCTCTCTGTGGCGCATGTACACATGCGTACTTGTTATCCATCCCTCCCTGCACTGTTCGCATTGAAGATCCACTTCTAACACAATAAATGCAGATGGAAAAACTGCCAGGAAGATCTGCCAGAGCATCACAGCCACTCCTCAACCACATGCAATGGATCCTAAATGCATGTGAAGAATCCTCTAAAGAGGCCTTTGCCTCCAAAAGTTACACAGCTTGTGCAAATTCGAATGTGTCTCCTAAATTGTCTTCAGACTTTCCATTGTCATCAACAACTTGCAGATATTCTGATCTCAGGAGATTTTCCTCCCACCCACCCTTACTCTGGTTATGCTGTAATGTAAATACTAAAATGGTAACCCCGCCACTAAAAGTGAATGGAAGAATTAACAGCTTAGAAAGGCTTCAATATATATTGGGTGTACACAATAAAATGTTTTGAGAGAATCAAAATCTTCCATTTTTTTCTAGTTTAGTATTTATAGTACAGATAAATAATGACTTTTCATTGGTACTTAAATGGGAAGTTTTTCAATGAATAGTTGAGAGGCACACTACCGTAATTAGACAACAGTTTTCTAAAACAAACAGTAGCGTTCTGATCACGCAGCAGGGCGTGCTCTTTTACTCCTGCAATCTCAACAGGCTCCTGCTCCCACTGGACATCCCCAGGAAACACCCCAATGCAGCTAATTTCTTTTTGCCCCGACTTCAGAATGCGATAGAGAGAGCGCAACTCCAAACTGAGTAACGCTTATTATTTCTAAGACAAGGGCAGCAGATCCTTCCTTTCATAATCCTTCTGAAATAATGGTACACAAAGATGCAACGATTCCTAAAAATTGTCCTACAAATGCAACATTCTTTAGCAAACTCAAAGAAGTATGTACATATTCTAAATATCACTACCCAAAAGCTTCACTATAACTTTAAACTGCCCATTACCAAAACACAGCTCACAGGTTCTATTTTAGATATAATATAGGGTGTGACGCATACATAAAGAAAGTTTACCTGCCACTGTATGGTCATACCTCAGTCAAACGGGTTAGTCTACTCGGCTTTTTAAAGTAAGTTGCTGCTGCAGAGAAGAAGTTTTACAAGAATTTGGATTGCACATTCATGTTTCAGAATACTTGGAGTCAAAAATCAGGACAGCAAGGCTTTAACATGGTACATTACAAGATATATTAGACTTTTTATGATTTTTATCATTTATAAAACTTTGTCCCATTTAAGAATTATCATACTCATTTTTTTTCAGCAACTGGCCTCCTAGATTTATTAATGCAAAAGGATGCAATGTGACCACAAGCCAGTTTCAATTTCAGCACATGTTTTTCCAGCATGACCTTTTCTTCTGGGCAGCGCCTGAAGTTAAGCAAGGCACAACAATGTCCATCCATGTATGAATGTGGACATCAGTGAACAATAGGGATTTTTTTTTTTTTTTACACCATTCAGTGCCTTTGAAATGGCAGCTCTCTCTCTCTCTCTCTCTCTCTCTCTCTCTCTCTCTCTCTCTCTCTCTCTCTCTCTCACTCTCGCACTGACAGACACACAGAGGGAGACTGAGCGACCAAGAGGAAGAGACACAACGA
>JAOYSI010066523.1:0-13012 GCA_025775065.1 Hiodon alosoides | reverse complement strand
ATAAAGAGGTCAGCTTGAATGAAAACTAGCATGCACTGGGGTCCCTAGGGCCAGACACATTATGGGATAGGACTGGATAGGACTGGATAGGACTGGATAGGACTGGATAGGACTGGATAGGACTGGATAGGACTGGAGAGGACTGGAGAGGAGAGGAGATGGAATGGAATAGGGGAGCTGGGATTTATGTCAGGGATGGAAACTCCTGCATTGAGAAATCTGCGGAGAAGTAGAGCAACTTTGCTTTGCATCATTTATGGTTTGACTTTAACTTCCAGAACTGCTGTCCTGTTATTTATGTTAACGCCATACCTTGTCATACCATTCCTTATGGATTTAAACGTAAATTTAGACCAAAAAGCTAAGCCTAGATATCTGGACAACATTAAAATGATGGCAGGGGAGTTAAAAGAGGAACTCTTGGACTGTGAAACGTGTCTTCTGCATTAGTGTGTCAGTAGAAAAAAGCAATTTTTAGATTTCAAAAAATTCATTTTCCAAAAGAAGGACAAGGAGTTGTGTAACAGATGGTACGGTCTCCACAGAACCCTGATCTCAACATCATACAGGCTGTCTGGGATTAGCCAATCAGACAGAAGCAACTGAGACAGCCAAAGAATGTAGAAGAACTGTGGGAAGTTCTCCAAGATGCCTGAAACAATCTACCTGCCGATTTGTCCTGTAAAACTGCCCTGCAGTGAAACTTGGAGAATTGATGCAAAGGGTGGTCACACCAAGTATTGATTTTATTTATTATATTTTTATATATAATATTTAACATTTGTTTATTTTTGTTTTTACTGTCTACGGCCCTTTAGAGTATTTATTTTATATTTGAAATGTTTCATTTCAATATTTTTGAAAGCATCTTCACTTTACAGAATTCTTTTACATGTGCCTAAGACTTTTTCACAGTACTGTGTATACATAAACGCATATTGTTATTCATATATAAATTTACAGATTTACTGTATGTTTCTACATTCTACAATGATGATTTCTATTCCAAAATATACAGTATATGTCTGTTTTGTTTCCATCAAGAGGAACCCATTTGTTTTCTGCCCTACTAAATAAATCTAGCCTTTTAAATCGACATTTATTGTCTTCTACTGCCATCTGGTGTTAAAACAGAAACATGCATTCTTACAGCCTCAATGCAATATTACAATAAGGAAGCATCATTTGGTCCACATAGTGTGTCTATAAAGTAGTGTTAAAACGTTTGGTTTTGTTGTTTAGGGACTGCCTGATCCGGAGAGTGTCGCATCCTGCATCCAGCAGATGTGGGCTTTAACCGAGGTGATGCAGACCAATCAGACTGCGGCAGCTATTGGCCGCTTTGATGTGAGTTCTTTGATGGCTGCCACAGTGCCTTTGTTGCTTTGGGGAATCAAGTTTCAAATATTTGTTTCAGTGTTGAACCATAGCTTGCATTTAATTATAGCTTAAATTGAATTGGCTCAAATTCACTGGTGAAGGTAGCTGTGAACACTAATTTGTGAAATTCTAATTTAAATTTTTCCTTGCTTAACAGGTGGACGGGTGTTACGATATCAACTTGCTACATTACACATAACATGGATGATTGATATTGTGAAAATTGGACCACATTTCTTTCTCTTCCATTTAATTTCTGATATCTAAATTCCGAAAATCTAGTACTGAACTTTGTATTCATTTTTTGTTCAGCCTGTATTCACACACAAACTTCGAAAAATAAATTCATATGAATTCATTAAAGTTCAATAGGAGAAAATAAATGATTCTTGTGTTTTTTCTATACTGACTTATAACCACTGCTCCATTCATAGTTTAGGAATGCTATGTATGTGGTCAAGTTAGAATTGTCATTTGAATAATTTTTTTTTATCATGTAAGCTGTTTTCAGTGTGCATTTCCAACCTGTCACAGTTATGTTGTTACATTTTTGTTACAACTGTTGCAGTGTGGTCAATCAAAATAAAAACCAGATATCAGAGATATTTAACGTCAGCATCTGGCAATGACCGTTGTTCACTTCCCAGTGGTGGGGCAATTCTAACATGCTGTGAACGCAATGCATTCTATCTGATAATGCATTTGGTCAAGCGGGTTACGCCTGTGCAGTGTTCCCTGAGATTTCTGCAGAACGGGGCAGAATCGGGGGCATGCAAGGCCCGGTGCGGCTCGGTTAAAGAAGCCTTGACAGGCCTCTGACTGGCGGAGGAACCAGCAGGGACACGTGCGATGTCATCACCATGTAATGTGACAGCACAGCTAACCAGCCGTGCTGCAGCTGAGTAGAAGTAGCGAGTATTTATTTTTTTATCCACTTACTGAAAGGACATTTGGAATCCAACGGGTATGGCACCCGGTGTTTGGAGAGCTCTGCGTGAGCGGCATCTCGCAGGAAAAAACCACGCAGGGATCCAGGACCGTGCAAACATAATTCAGAGGAGCACAGACAATTTACAGGCTCTGGCTGAAAGCAGAGAACCTGTTTGTGCTCAGTCGAGAAGCCCTGCGTGGCTAAGTGTCGGCAAGATTGGAAAGCTGCATTATAAACGCTTAAGAAATGAGAAAGTAACTAAAATGGCCGTCCGTGTTATAGTCGTTGCATGTCTTGTGAAAGTACAATTACGTGATAAACCAAGAGATGGGTCACCACGGAAAGGGTCTTTAACCATATCTACTGGGAATTTCAACTGTTAGTGCACTGAAGCATTACCAATTAGTCAACTATACAATTCATTGATTACAACTGAAAGTCCATACAATACGGTTTAGAATAATGAACAAACTAACATACAAACTTCACAATATTTCAACCATTTCTGCAATATGCATTTTTTATGTTTTGTTTATAAAACTGTTGCTATAATGGTTAAAGTAATTGCTGTGACTAGTTTCAAAAACACTGAGCGTATATAGTAGTTACACATGTCGCCAGGCGATGGCAGTAGATTCACTATTTTCAGCTAAAAATATAAAATAAAACTCCTAAATCAGCATTATGGTTTCTTGTTTTGTTGAGTTATATTATAATGGCTAGCGCTGCACATTTTCTGAATTACAGACAACCACGCCCTCAGTCATCATTCACTGGATGGAGAATCTGGTATCACTCAGAGGGCTTCTGTGTAATCCGACTGCAGACGCTCTGAATGTTCCTCCATTGAACGGAGGTCTCCTCTGGTGTGCCAGGGTTTGCGTCAGGTGATTTCCTCCTGTGGTAATTACTAAACAGTCTTATCCCTGAGTTTAGTACCTCCTTGCCCTGACTCATACGAATGTACATTAAATAAACGTGTGTGGAGACAAAAAAGAAAATAAATTAATCACTGCTCATGACAATAGACTTATAATTCTATTGTAATAGAAGTTATAATTTAGCCTTGTATATCAGGCCTGTCATAGCTATGTTCCAGATAGTCAGTCAGTGTAATGACGCCTATGGTTTCTGACAAATTTATACTTAAAAAACAAAAAAATGTACATACTGTAGCCGTTTAGCAATGGCCTGTACCACTCCCTTCAGACGACCTTTAGAAGGCGTGAAACAAGACCCACAGACAAACGCCATTTTACACAATTGTAACAAATGACCTATGAGCAAGTTTGTCCTTTCTAACTTTACCAAAAGGAATTTTACAGAAGAGTAAAGGAAAGTTGTTTCAAAGAGTGCTGATTCAAACTGTTGCCCCTCCTGCTTTAATCTGAAATCCTGGGCAGCCGCAGCCGCAGCCGCAGCAGAACAGAAATTGATTCTAAAGATTTCTACCAGGAGAGAAATGATATAGTGGTTGAATTCTCTCTCTAATAGACTTCACAAATCTCCCTGACCTTCTGGTAACAAATGGAGCTGAAACTGCGTTGTACGTTTGTTCTTCTTTAGTGGGTTTGTTGGGGGGTTTTTTGGGGCCCATGACCTTTTAGGTGTAGCAATCAACGAGACAATTGCAGAGTCCCAAAAAAGAACCTGAACACATGACAAATAATATATGTTTTGTTTTCTCCTTGCCAAATGTTAATGTATCCCAACCTTGCGACACCAGAACCGCTAGCAATGTTAAGCTTTTATGTTCACAATATATTCACTACATAATATGATTTAACATGCAACTGAATGAGTGTATATATATATATATATATATCACTATACTTTAATGGGAGATGAGCAAAAATAGATTACAATCTAATGTTGAATTTTGTTAGATGATAAACAATTTGAATGTATACATAATTAACACATATTTCATATAGAATTTTTTTTGTACTGTTTTTGATTTATGCATGTGTTAATGAATTCAGATTTTTCAATTTAATTGTTTACAGATATTTGGTGATGTGAACACAACCAGGTTAAAACGAATTACATCACCATTAGCCGACAATAAAACGGATGCCATATCTAACAATTGTTCTTTATAGAGTAATATGTGGCCTTCTTGGACAAAAAAGAAATCTCAAAACACAGGGAGCCACTTCCTGCCCAAATCCAATTTAAGCATTATTTTCCAGTAATTAGAGTGACCCAAAACTCAGAATGTACTGTGAAAAGCAAAAAACAATCGATTCTCGATCAAAGACAGGCTGACTGATTAGGGCCATGTAATTGTGAACGCCTTGCTCACGCTTGTTATTTAACAGACAGAGGCACAGGTGGCTTTAGAGTTCACAGTGACCCCTAGGTTTTAAATGATCAGGCGCCTATAATAACATTTTGTTCTCTTCTTGACACTGGCAATTCATCTTGCTGGACTCTAAACCTTTGAAACATAAATCATGTATAAATATACAAGGCTGTCCCAACAATGTCACACCGTTATTAAATGCATGTCATATGGTGACATTTTATGTAATCTTTGCTACCTTTTGATCTGGAAATTCATGCTGGCGTATTTATATGGACCTAACCAATTTTTCACCATGGGGAGACGGCCAAAGAAAAAGAGGTCTTGAGAAATCCTCCGTAAACACATTTCTGTAGCTTTCAACGCTGTCTGAGGAAACGGCACGGTGTCTGCGTTTTCCTGTCAACACGATTACCAGACAACTCAGAGCAGAAAGGTTAACCCCTTCCAACGCTCCTTCAGTCAGCCGTGGAGGGCCTTTAGTTAGTTAGCTTTAGTTAGTTAGCTTTACTTAGTTAGTGATATATATATATATATACAATATATATGTGTGTGTCTGTAGGGTATAGCTATTTATTGTTAATGTTGACATGCATGATGATCTAGTCCACAGATAGAATATTCCAACAACAATGGGGTTGTCAGCCAAGAGAAAGATAAACGGGTTCGGCAGGAATGGCTGCGATTCATCTGGAGCTGGTCGCCCAGTTTGGAGGAAAAAGCCTTCTCCTAAGCTTGGTGGTAGAAAGCCACAGACAGACCTCTGAGGAGCTGAAAGAGGCCCAGGAGAACTCGTGAGAACTTTTACGCTTGCAGCCATCGCCGGACATGAATGGAAAGCCCGCGAGGTAGTGAGACTTGCCCAGAACTCACACTGACAGGGCACGTCAGTCGTCTCCTTACAGCCAGAGGTGATTTGTCTTGGGTTGTGCTCTCTCGGGGGAGACGGTTGTAAAGTAAGGTGGAGAATTATGGAGATTTAAGTTTTAGTAGGGGACAGCTGTGAACTACCTCCCAAAACCACTGGGCATTTTTTAACATGTGGCATACTCTGGACATGGTTATCGCCAATTAGTTTTGCTTTTCAAAAAGTAATCTAGGTGCTAAAGGAGATAGTGGAACTGACTCTGGACCAGTAATGAACTGATCCAGGTGACTTTCAGCGGGTCCTGTGAGCTGTGAAGCACCGCTCTTTGTCTTGGCATTCTCCTGCCGACGTTCCTTCCTGTCTGAAGTACATGAGCTCTTTGTCAGGATTCCCTTTCCCCTCCGCAGACTATTTTAAATATGCAAATGTTCCCTTTTGCGACCCAATGGCCAGCCCTCTCCCTAAGCCGCACGGGCAGCTTCTCTGGAACAAGCCAGTCTTTATGTCCTCTTGGTGTTCTGGCATGCGTTGTCACGGCAATAGTCACCGTGGCAGAGAGCGGCTCATGTTCTGCACACAAACCCTGTGGTGTCGGGTTACATTCGGAATATGAGGTCTCAGGCCCAGCAACCCTAGTAGAGAAGACACTGGACCCTAGATGAGTCAGATTTGTCACTTGTATTATGGAAATTTAAAACACTAAGTTAGTTCAGAAGCGTCGTGTTATTGTAATGCGTTAGCGCTCACATTTGGTGGTTACCTCTTTCCCTCCCCCAGTGAGCCCGCTTCCTAACGGTCAACATGACCGGGTACGTTCACATCGTTGCGTGCATACCTGTGCATACCTCCTTCAGATCCCCCAAACAGCAGACCACACAGAGAGGACGGAAAAGGGCCTTTATTACAAGTGAACACGGTGAAATGATTAAATGACACAACTTGTGAATGGACTTAAACGCGTTACGCTGCCCTCACATCCGTGATGTTCCCTGCCAGCTCGCACCCGCTGCGGCATTCCAGATCGTCTCTGGCTGGATTTGCAGTCCCTGTATGGCAAGCCAAAGGAGATGGCTCCACATGTATGATAACTACTGTCACCAAATAGTTTCTTGTTTTTGTTTTTTTCTCTCAAAATTTTGAACCTGTGGGTGTCAAATTACCACAGGGATGTGGTTAGTTGGTGTTTAAGGTTGTCGTGATCCCCCGCCAACATTCATTAGAGTGAGAGAAGGACAATTATTCTGCACCAGTGCTAAATGTTGTAATGGTGAATTCTGTTCATTCACCTTTCGTTCAGCTCGCTGACATTCAGACGGCTGGGTTCCCCCAGGAAGTCCTCGATCCAGGGTAGTGTGAAAGCTTCTCTCCTTGTCTTTAAGCACGCATCCAGAGCCCATTTTTCATTATCTACTTATCTTTTCCCCATTCTACCTCTTCCCAACAAAGAAAGAAACTGTCTTTTATTGAAAACTGTCTCTGATTGGTGATTCGTGTGATCCTGAAACGATCCCACGCCTTACGCCCAAGGGGGTTGTTGCAAGATTTTTAAGAAAGCAATTTGAAGGAACAGAGTTGTGTGTTTATTGTCCCGAACTTTCAACTCACAGAAAAAAATTGATCATGTATAAGTATTTTGTCACCTTGGCAGAACTCAAAAAAGGGTTTCGGTCAGATAAACTTCCTGTCCTGATCATTTAAGACCTGCCAGCCTGACTACAGTACCTGCGTACCTGAGTTTGTAGTGAGTTTGTAGTGAGTTTGGGCTGAGTTTGGGCTGAGTTTGGGCTGAGTTTGGGCTGAGTTTGGGCTGAGTTTGGGCTGCGTTTGGGCTGAGTTTGGGCAGGACTGGTGTTATAAAGATGGGTGTTTTACGGTTTAGGCGTTTGTGTTTGTGTCCGGACCTGATCTGGATGAGAAACTACTTTGGTTATACCC
Source organism: Hiodon alosoides (assembly GCA_025775065.1). Lineage (NCBI taxonomy): Eukaryota > Metazoa > Chordata > Actinopteri > Hiodontiformes > Hiodontidae > Hiodon > Hiodon alosoides. Next base: position 5,593 of record JAOYSI010066523.1, on the reverse strand, counting down.
GTCCTTTTGCCCGTTTTCCCTGTCCCCATTGCCTGGGGAATTTAAAAAGCAGCATTTTCTTTTAATACGGTTTTCGCTTGGTGATTTTCGGCAATCTTGCAAGAATAAAGACACCCTACAGCCAAGGGAGATATATATATATATATATATATATATATATATATATATATCAACCATTCTAAGATAAATATAATGATATGTTGCAAAAATCAGAAAATATCTAGGCTCTGGGAGAATGAAGAAAAATCTTTGGCCATGTCTGAACTGTGTCAACACCTGCCCATTTAGTTTGGCTGTAGCAAGTTCTAACAACGCAATATTGTGAGAAGTGTAATAATTCAGCAGCTTTTTTATTAAATAATCTTGAGTAATCCACAGCTGTACATTCATTTACTTATTCATTTTTTGAGCTGATATTAACCTTTTTGGGTTATATTGAAATGGTATACAGAATCATCACCAAATTAACATATGCAGGAATCCAGATTAAATATTCAACATATTTATGTTTTATATGTTTGTATGCATTTCATTTTATCATGATGAAAATAAATATATGATCTAAACGATCTCTTCTGGGACATATTTCTTCTCTGATCAGTGCATGATCACTGTATAAGACATTAAATATACCAAATTAAACAGCATATTTATAGCAATCTCATAAAAAATAGTATTAATTTGAAATGGTATGTAGATGTCAAGGTTATATCTAATAATTAAAGATTATTAATCAGATCTCTCTGTACAAATGTATGCATTTTTTGGTTTCAAATATAGGATGTTTAACCTGGAAGATTTCTATTGACCGTTCTGCAGAAGTCTTCTTTTGGTGAAATCAATGTCAATCAGAAAAGACCTGAAGTATATGTACCATTCCCCATCCCATGGGATTTATAGATAAGATCTGTTTGTCTTCCCTTTCTGAGAGGGAAGTACTGAAATTACATGTAAAATATTTATGATGCACATAAAATATTAACCAACATAACAACACTTCCATTTCAAAAAGCAGAGTTGCAGGTTTTTTTTTTTTTACAGAACTTCACAGAACTTTGAAAATATTCTAATGAACACTTTCCACCCATGTTAGTTACAGGTGTATACTGATGTATAAATAATCAATCAGACAAATCCTTTGTCATAATGGCAGCACGTTTTTAGAAATAGATTTTGTCACAAAGCATGGGACAAATTTCAATTTCCAGAAGGAATAAAAAAAACTAGAAACCCCAGCGGCAACTGTGAAAAACTGGAAAAGGATTCCCTGACTTCAGAGACAGTCAAGAGAATGCCTGTAAAATGGCAACAAATTAGACATATGTAGAATAAAGGGTAACAAATACGGTTATCAATGAGGCGCTGACTTGAGATCAGCAGAACCTGTAGTTTGTGGAATGTTGGAGACGTCACAGGTGGTTCTTGGTTCTCGGTTCTCGGTTCTTGGGGCCAGGACTGCACCGGAGAGAACACCCCTCTTCTGATTGGCCAGAGCTGATCTTTCCCACGCTAGGGAGAGGAGGAAGGTAAAGGCTAAGGAGAAAGCTGAATGTGATTAGCAGCTGACATTAATCGTTCATTTGCTATATTTTGCATTGACGGAATTCTCCATGTTGATTTTTGTTTCCGTTGCCTGCCCAATGCTGGCCTTGAATATAATAGTTCATTGTGGTTTTTGGCATCTGTCTTGAAACAGGGTCGGATGCAGCCTGCTTTGACGGGGGGGGGGTGCAGTGAAAATTTCTGGGGGGAATCATGATGGTATATAATATAAACATGTAACATTTTTGGCTGAAGTCAGAATGAGCTGGGAGCGGTGCGGCAGAAATCTGGGGGGGGCGTAGACCAACTCTGCACCCCTCTGTATCTAGCCTCGCTTTGAAAAGTTGTACTTTAAGCTCTGAGACCATTTAACACTTGGAAAGTTTAACAACTGTTATAACCCAATAATGTAGGATATCATTTTAATTTTGAGAATCAGCCTCCTGGGTCTATCATCAAGACACCAGTAGATGGAGAACTTGCTCTATCGTTTTAAAATAATCTTCTAACCTACCTAGAGGCGTCTGCAAAAACATGTATTTTACATTAGACCTGAAAATGAATAATAATAATGTTTTATGTTTTTAAAAATGCCTTCTCTCCCTGTTACTTTATTCCGTTTAAAAAAAAAAAAATCCTGTGTATCTCATCTGATAATTAGTGCAAGTACACTCATTATCTCAACAAAATGCTTACAACTTACACACAGCTTACGTTATACACGTCGTACATGTTACACACGTCTTACATGTTATAAAATGTGCTCAGCGGGTGAAATTATTCATTTTACTCCAAATTTAAACAAGAGTCACTTTATTGTTCCTGTTACTACATTCATTACTAATTTCAGTGATGAAAAAGTCAATGTTTGGTGGCAGTAAAGAGTCACAGTAGTAAAACGGACATACTACAGTCTGAGAATACTACGGTACAGAGCAGTGATTTAACTGGCCAAATTACCTCCTTCACACGTGTCTTCTTCACACGTCTAACACCGCCAGCTACCCATTTAGATCAGTGCTGGACTGTGTAGAATCTGTGTCGCAGAATGCCCCCGCACATCCGACCACACTTTCCAGTAATATTCACTGCACTTCACTTCACCACCACACCCAACTTAAAGATCCTGCCCGGAGTCCCAGTATAATCGCCCTGCGGAGAACAGAACGGCTTGTAACGTAATGAGTCTTGAGTCAGCTTAGACACAGTCGACCACTGATATTATCCTCCTGGACTTGAAGGAATGGGCTTTGCAACATTTAAAAATCTATAGATTTCAGATGTGAATGGTGCCCCCTGGTTATGCTGTGGGCTATAGTTTTTAATATCTCTCTTTGCTGAAAGGGATTCCTTAATATATTAATGATTTCTGCATCTTGTAGCATTATCCAATAGTTGTAATCGGATAAACACCACTTTCATTTTAGGTAAAAAAAAAGAGGTGATTCTCAAGTGTGTGGTTTAATTTATGCTTTTAATTGGGTTGATTACTTATGGGGATAAGTTGCCTGCAAACTCTTTAAGTGGAAGGTTGAAACATTGGGCTTATTTTAGCAGTTAAAAACACAACTGGCTTCCAATGATGTGTTGTTCACCTGTGATATTTAACTCGCTTACAGAAGATGTTGTTCTGCATCTTGATTTCATGACTCAGAGGTGATCCATGCCATTATCTCTGCCTTGTTTAGTTTAACCCCCAGGTTGATTAAGGGAACTAATTAAGACTTCTATTACATCGTATTTTGTATTGCATTTTTTTTTACATTTATTCTTTTCAGTGAAATACATATACATATATATATATTATTGACTCTTCTATTAGACCAACAAGTTGTCATACGGTCTTAGGGGAGAATAGTACCGTGTTCTTAGAGAAGAATGGTACTGCGGTCTTAGGGGAGAATGGTACTGCGGTCGTAGGGGAGAATGAGACTGCGGTCGTAGGGGAGAATGGTTCTGCGGTCTTAGGGGAGAATGGTACTGCGGTCTTAGGGGCGAATGGTACTGCGGCCGTAGGGGAGAATGGTTCTGCGGTCGTAGGGGAGAATGGTTCTGCGGTCTTAGGGGAGAATGGTACTGCGGTCGTAGGGGAGAATGGTACTGCGGTCGTAGGGGAGAATGGTACTGCGGTCGTAGGGGAGAATGGTTCTGCGGTCGTAGGGGAGAATGGTACTGCGGTCGTAGGGGAGAATGGTACTTTCATCACATCGTTTCTGGATCATCTTCTGGGTGACTGTGTGGAACATGCTGTTAAATAAAAGGTATAAAAAGGCTTTTCTTTTCAAAACACCGACCAAGGCAGTTCCACCACACCACAGAGACAAAGTTTTTGCCCCTCTGGGAACTCTTACAACAAAACAATTACTGTTACTTCACTTTTGCACTGCTGTTGTGTTGTAGTTATTTGCCCAGGTAGCATTCATATCTTCACAGACAAACACAGGACACTTTCCGATTAAAAACCCAGCGTCCCTGCTCTGCTCTGCGTTGTGTAGGGATTGCAGTAGTCAGTCAAGATTTGGCCAGCTGATCTTTTCAACCTCCAAACATTTGCACGAGTAGAGTGCCGTACAGGCTCACCTCACTGCCAACCCAATGTCCCCAAAGTGGCGAGCCTATTCCAGTCTAAACCTCGGGATCGTGTTGGGAAGTGTGCTCTGATGCGTGTTTAGGAGCGTGCTCTGAAGCGTGCTCTGATGCCTGTTCAGGAGTGTTTGCAGATGCACAGGTGTGGGAACAGGCCATGCATAAGGAGTAAACATACGAGTAAAACTAAGATTCACATAAAAACTTAAACGACTCTATAGTCAATTCATGATATATTTTCAAAGCAAAGGTACTCGCCACTCGCCCTGATGCCCTGACGCCATTTCATACCCTGACACCCTGACGCCACACCAGGCCCTGACGCCACTCCGCGCCCTGACGCCCTGACGCCACTCCGCGCCCTGACGCCCTGACGCCACTCCGCGCCCTGACGCCCTGACGCCACTCCGCACCCTGACGCCCTGACGCCACTCCGCGCCCTGACGCCACTCCACACCCTGACGCCACACCACCTTCTTTAGCCCACGTCCACTAGACACCCGGATGCTGCTGACCTCCGATTACTTCCGCTCCAGGCCCACACGGACCAGAAGGGCTGTGTCAGGTTTCCTGCACTGAAGTAGTGTCCCTAATCACGCATCATCTGATCCCACCACTCTGTAATCTGTATTCAGAGCTGTGGCAGACTCTGAGAATACAGCCTAGAGCAGACGGGCCTGCTGTAACAGTGCAGTAGCCTTTACTGAGTTCAAGAAGTACATCACTGGTAGTGTCAGTCGGGAATCTTCTAGTTCTGTGGTGAAACTCTGGATGGAGCAGGGCAGACCACACCCTGAAATCGATCTGGTAGAGTAAAGTGGCTCCTCTGAACGGCTGAGCACTTATCCGTGTCCTGCGAAGATCTCTGCTGTCTTCCTAGTGCATTATTATTAAAGCATTATGGACCTTTTCTTCACCACAATGTCCCCTCAAATGTTCTTTAATCAGTTTGGGCTTCACTCCTATTCATTTCTTTGTCCTTTGCGCTACATTTATATTCTGAAGCTGTTTTGCCTACCTTGTTCTGTATTTTAGGTTTTTAATACTTAACTTTCGTTGTTAGTTAATTAAATACAGGGATACAAATACAGAAGAACAGTGCTGCCAACCGCTACCCTTTCCTAAGAATACTGCCCTAGGCAATAACATGTGAAATTGGTATTTGACAGAAACTGTTCTAAAAGCAACTCGCAAACTGATTAGGTATGGCTTTCCAATATTGTCTACAACTCCCACTCATTCATACATTTTCTCCTTCCACTGTTGGGTTAGCCAGGCGTTTTATCAATGCGCCAGAAATCATTAAGACCGTATTCTCTCTTTGTGATCCGAGTTGGCCTAAAGAACAGGCCTCCTAATACACACATAATAAAACAGGAACAGTGTACCAGGAACAGGCCTCCTAATACACACATAATAAAACAGGAACAGTGTACCAGGAACAGGTGACAAAACACAGGAACAG
>JAOYSI010066512.1:15000-16921 GCA_025775065.1 Hiodon alosoides | reverse complement strand
CTTCTATCTCTCCATTCCTCTCCCCGTTATCTTCTATCTCTCCATTCCTCTCCCCGTTATCTTCTATCTCTCCACTCCTCTCCCCGTTATCTTCTATCTCTCCATTCCTCTCACCTTCTGCAACCGCTACCCTTTCTACCTTTTGTCTGCCTCTCCTTGTCTTTATCCTCCTCCCCGACATGCGTCTCTCCTCGATGTGCTCCGTCCGTACCCACTTCTCTCTCTTCCTTACCCCCCCAACGGCTCCTCTCTCCCAGTTTTCCTTTTTCTCTTATCCCCCCACTACCCCGTGTCTCAGTTTGTTAGACTTCTGGTGCCCGTGCCAGCACACCCCCGGCACTGGCCCTCTCACTGCGCCCCTGCAGGCATGAGTGTGGTTCTGCTGGCTCTGGCATTGGTGTGCGGACCAGCAGCCCGGTCCGTCCTCCAGACGCACAGGTCTTTGCTTACTGATCAAGGGCTACTGTACTGCTAGCTTGGAGCGGGTCCGCCTTACAGGAAATCGAGGGGGCCAAGCCAGTGTTCCAGAAAGGAAAACAGAATGTTGACAAAACATTCGCTCAGTTTGTAGAAAAAGATGTACTTAAGTGAGTGGGCATACATTTTCTTCCACAATGCCCTCTTCTTCTACTAGCAGACATGAATTGGTAATAGGCGGTGACACTAACGAGAAAGGAATCAATACAATGTTTCTTAAAGCTGGCGCTGCACTAAGCCTAAAACGCCCATAGTTTTTGTCTTCGGTGTATCGAAACCCCTTTAAAGCATGTCTGTAAATACAACCAGACTTAAGACTTTTAATAGCTACGTTGGGCATCGTTAAGCATGATTCGACAGTCGTACAGTAAACCAATGACGCTCGACATGACAAGCTTTACAAAACAGCATCGTCTATGGATTGTTATTAGGAATGTGGTGTTGAACTATTCTTTCCTTGCCCTGATTCTCCCACTCTGATCCTTTTAGCGACCCCTTTCATTTCCACCTTTTTCAGTTCACTGTCCCCCTTTGCTGCCGCAGCCGCTCCCCTGTGGCATTTCTGTTCGCTCAATCTGCTGTTATCCCTCCTTCTTCCTGTTCTCTCTTTCTCTCTCCCCATCACTCCTTCCCTGAGGTTTCCCTCCTAACACTCAGACAGGAGAAGAGAGAGAAGCCCGCTTCAACGAATCGCGTCTCTCTCAGTCTCTCTGCGACATCTTCCACTTTTTCTCCGGGCCCCCCTCTCCTCGCCTCACTCCCTCCCCCCTCTTAAGAAATAGAGTTGAGAGGAGGTACTTCCTTGGCAGTGCCAGGCTCTGTTTGGCATAGGGAATCCAAGAGCACATGAATAGTCATGTGACCCCCCTGCCCCCCAACCCCTCCCCTCTCCCCGGGAACGTTTAGCACTTGCACATGGTGAGACAGCTGTTGCAGGTCTGAGAGGGTAACTGTGTGAGGGTCACAGGGAGGGGCAGATAGATGAGCAGGTTCCAGGAGCGGGATATCTGAAGAAAGGCAGAGAAGACGTGAGGTGTGAGGCGTGCTGCAGTAGGGTCGGGGGCAGTGCCAAGGGCGCGGCCATGTCAGTACCAGAGGCACTTGTGGGGGGTAACGTGTGGTTACCAGGTGATAGGGCGGGCGGACGGGGACTAGAAGTCAAGGAACAGGATTGTGGCCGAGCCTCTGTGAAGCTCAGCATGAAAGGGGAACCAGTTACACATTTGGGGTATGGAGGCAGTTTCCACCCAGCTGTTCCATTCAGTATGTGCTGTCAATAAAACAAAACAACAGCACCATCCCATCCTGACGGTAGCCAACTCTTCCAACAACTATAGAGAGAGACAGAGAGACAGAAAGCGAGAGAGGCGCTCATCTCAGCTGCCCCCGACATTTTCCTCTAAGTCCCTGCCATTTCCGGTCCCCTGGTCTCCGCAGCCCAGAT
>JAOYSI010066512.1:0-10000 GCA_025775065.1 Hiodon alosoides | reverse complement strand
CAAGCTCTATCCATTATGTCAAACTTTTTTTCTCCCTCCTGAAAACAAAACTTAAATTTTGCCCCCTAATGAAAAGTTACATTAAAATAATTTTGTTTCTTCCCTCTCTTTTTCCCCTCTCCCTCTCTCTCTCCCTCTTTCTCTTAATTTTCTCTGCCCACTGGTTTCATTTATTAAGTTTCAAAGGTTTCTGGGCAACGTGGTTTATAAAAAAAAAACCCCATGGCATTTTTTTGGCACAACACCGCTCCCGTCTTGTCGGGGACGTGGAGGTTGCCATGGTACTGGTGGGCACCTTATAAAGCGGGCCATTGTTGAGCTTTGTATGTGTGTGTGTGTGGGTGTGTGGGTGTGTGTGTGCGTGTGGGTTTGTGTGTGCGCCTGCATGTGTGTGTCACAAATCGTGCCAGGTCCTTCCAAATACCCAGACTCAGAAGATACCCAGATCTCTTTGCATGCTGGGTATGGCAGTCTGCAGAACTCTTATACCCATCAACCCTCTCTCATACATTCTCTCATGCACCTTGCACCTCTATAAAGAGGTGCAAGGTGCCAGTTAGCTTTTAGCAGTTCCAGTACTGAAATAAACACCATGTAAAGGGGTTTAGGAAGAAATACATATGGTAGAGATGGAGACTCGCCCCCCTTTCAACAATTTATAGGAAGAGTAACTCCGCCCCCGTGGCTTTTCATTTCTAAACAGCCCCAACCCCCAGCACCCTTAATCAGCCTAATTGACTCTTGTGGTGGGGGAACAACTCCGTCTAGCATCCCACCATTCCTCTTATTGTCCCAGATCCCTGTGCTGGGCGTCGTACCTTAAAGCAACAGGAAGGTCTTAAAAAGCCACACTCCTCTATCCTCTTACTCTACTTAATCCTCTGTCCGTGCATGTGTCTTTCTCTGTAACCTTGCTAACCTAAAGTTAACCCACCACCCGTCTCTCACACACTCGCACTGACACACATCCACACTCAGACTACTTCAAAAACCCATTCTTCATAAAGGTTGCATTCTGTGGACCTGCCAGGGGATGAGCTGTGCTGTGCCAGAAGCAGATAGCAAAACATGCAACATGCTATATCTACTTAACAGTGCAGTGCAGTCATTAATCTTATAGATTTCTTGTCACAGAAATTCTAAGTGACATATTCCTTCTCCACTGCAATAAGTAGTCCTGTAGTGATTAGGCAGGCAGTAGTAGATAGGTTTGGGCATCCGTCTGAGGTTCAGACACGTTTCGGGCAGAGGACGTCTCGGGGAGAAGCGAGCATTCACACACGCGCGGGCGAGCGCACAGTATTTTTAAAGAGGTACGAAATACGGTTGTCTCCTGTTGAATGACCTGTTTTTTCGATATATTGTGCATAATATAAAAAAATAAAAAAATAAAAAAATAAAAACCGAATCGATCACTACAGATAAAAACTATTTTACGCAACTTTTCTAACAGTTCAACAGTTTTCTAACGGAAGAGACGAAGAATAGGTTCGGTTTGTCCATGTCAAATGTCCATTGAATGCCCATGAAAACAACATAATTCTAATAAAGCATTATAGAACAATTTTTGTTGAGGAAAAAACATAATGAAATATATGAAGAGACATTATTTAAAATAACTCCATAGTGGAAAAAACGATTTAATTTCTTCCTTACGTTCTCCTTTTCAACCGTTTTACCGAAAAAAAGCGTATAATTTGGGCTTGTTTGTGATTATTTCAGTTCCAAATAGCCTCCAAACACTGAGTTACTATGTGTGAAAATCTGGAAACAATTTGCGGTACCGCAACTCAGAGAAAAGGGGAAGAGAACAGCTATTTCAGTTTACAAACGTTTGGTAACCGTTGAAATGCTTCAGCGGCAATAACCTTTGACAGGTGTCTCTTCCTCGGTCCAATTTTTACCACATGAGTGGACGCTGCTGCCGTCTGGGGTCAGGTACCGCCGCGGTCGCTTTTCAAATTAAGACCAAGAGAACGAGGGCAGACCGAGCTGCTGCTAGGAAACGAAGCCTCTGGCGTCCTCTGGTGATAGTTAATGTACACTACACACGACCCCTGAATCGTTAAAAATAATTGAATAAGTTGTTGGAAATTAATATATTTATTATGTATTTTTTAAATTATTGTTTGTCGGTAGTGCAATGTGCAAAACAATATAATAATAAATATAATCACTAAATATACGCGGTGCGGTTAAAGTGATTTTAACTTGCACCGTGAGTGCAGGCCAATGTTGAGGAGATCTGATATTAATTATTGATACAGTAAACCTGACGTCATAAATTCTTACGTATGGACCACAATTTCCATGCCATTCCCTATAGAGTCTGCATCTTAAATCCCATTATTTCGATATGGGCTCTAAAAAATTACAATCTTGATTTTGCAAACCAGAAAGCCGAAAAACATGGATGATTACGTAAGTAAGACCTATCACAGAGGCCCTGTTCGCTGAGTGCCATTACACTGGATCCCCTTTTAGCGATTTCCGCCAGGTGTAGATGCCACAAAGAGAGTCTTATTCATGAATCTATCGCGCCATTACAGTTTGTGGGTTGAGTAGTTAGACGCAAGTGCGCCTCATGTTTTACGTAATGTGTTTTCAGCTAACCCTCTGAAAATGTCACGCGTTACGTTGTAACCAAGACATTTGCGATGATTATTTTACCGAAATCTTGTCAGACGACAAAATCTAACGTCGACCTGCAAGAACTGCTAAACCGCGCCGTCTTTAACCGGCTCTTAAAAGCAAACTTGGCTCTGCTTGTCTGCCCCGTTTTGTGCTTGGCGCTTTGCAGCTCGCGGCATACAGATTAACTCTCCGAATGAGCCCCTCTTCTGTCCATAATATAAGCGAGTCTTCTGTATGCATACAAGTGCTGGGTGTGAGAGAAGAGGGTTTGAGGGCATGTTTTGTTTTGTGTCCCCCTCTGTGCAGAGACATCCCATTATTGTGCAGGGCACGGACATGGGGGTGGGTGGTGGGGATGCATAGGGTTAAACCTGAGATGTTGGCACAGGAAAGAGCTTGGGTTTTTTTTTTTTTTTTAAATACATGTGGAAATCGTCTTTGAACAGATTTTGGAGCAAGGCGGGCGCCAGCATTGCCATCTGCTTTGAGTTTGCCCCCCCCAAACACTTTCCCCAGTCCCACCATTCTCAGCCCTCTGCTGTTATTTCTCCGCCCCTCCATCATCCAGCATGTACCTTTCTCTCTGCCTTGCCTGGCAAATACCTCTGTGAAACCTGGCTACTCGGACGAAAACCAGCCTAAAGGTAGGTCATCCAGTCGAAATGAATCAGTGATCTATACAATTGGGCAGTTATAGGAACACACACGTACACTATTTGCAATCATCGAGCCCCTGCGTTCAAATACACAAAATGCAAAAAAAATCCGGCTTTGATGGAAAAAAGACAAAACCAAAAAGGATACATTCAAGTAGCTGAAAAATTGGAAAAGATTGGAAAAGAAAAACAAATCACATCTCTATTGAAGTACCAGTCCTGAAACAAACTCTTCACTTGGTCAGTCCTAATGTCGGCCTACCTCTAAATCGCTGTTAACTACAAGGGCTGAACTGCAGGCGTAACAGTGCATCAGGTAACCCAAACGGGGCCAGGCAAAGGATGTCAGAGCCATCTAAAATCTATAAACCATACTCTTCACAGCTCATTTAGGTCCACGGGCTTACAGAACCACTCCAAGCAGTTAAGCTACTCCATATACTCTATAAATTATTATATGTTAAAGTGAAATAACAGTGCGCTCATTTTAGAGAAGACAACCGTTAGGCAACGCTACGTTCAGTTTGAGTTTGGTTCCCGTTTCTAAACATTTGTGCCTACAGACTCTATTCATCTAAATATATTTATGCATCCATCCAACCCACTTTAGATTGCTAGGTGGTTTCATAACAAATTTTAAAAAGCAATGCTACTGAATACTCTGGGTCAAAGAACGACACGTGGGGGGGGGGCTTAATACCTCAGCTGGCACCCCATGCAGTCTCGAAGTACACACCTTCCCTGCTCAGTGCACCGACATTGGCCAGCAACCACAGAGCTCTCCTGCTAATGAGCTCGTTAAAACAAAGGTGAGCTTTCAGCGAGACGGAATGAGTAAACCAACAGGGTGACAAATTCAAAAGAGGCTGGATGATGCCTCTATCAAAACAGAAACATCAGGGTATGGTCTTGTGTTCTTTTTGTACCTTTTAATTACTATTTGGGAAATTGGTTGCAATTATTTGGGTAGTCTATTTGTTATTTCAAAAGTATATTATGAAAAAATAGGAAATACATATCATAAATAAATATATTTATAATAAATTAAAAACGAAAAAAAATCTGTGAATACAAGTCTTCGAATCCTATGCAGCCAGAATTTTATTGCTCCACGATGTCAGGGAGGGGAGGTTTGTAAGGTTAGCAATATAGGCAGAACTGAATTACAAGATTGGAAGTTGCTCTTCTGAGATTGTAATATAATCTGTGTGGTAACTTTGCAAAACATGAACATGACAAAGTTTTATGATTAAGACCATTAAAAACAGCTCACAGCAATAAAAAACATGACTTTTTACATTGGAAACCCAAGATCAGCCATCTACCATAGTAAAAAGGTCCTGCAGTTTCCAGTTGAGAGTTAGTATACCTTACTCCTTATTTGAGAAATTCTACAGTTGGTTTTGATGACAATCAAATACACATGAAACTCTTACGATTCCAGGAAACAAGAAACGTTTGTGGTGGGGTTACTTGGTATTAGGGTTCTGTGCAACCATAAAAACGTAGCTTAGAGAGGAATGAATGTCTCTCTCTCTTTCTCTCAGTGCCTAACTGATTAACGTCTGACTCTTACTTTCCCATCACGTCTGCTGGCTTTTGCTTCTACTCGACATACTTTTATAGAGTTATATTTTAAATATATTTTACATTACATTTTATGCCAATAAATAGCTTCTCGAGGAGAACATTTGAAAACAAGTCCAGAAGTTATTCCAAATGAATCCATATTCTCATTGAGACTGGCGAGAGACGTAAAGACAAAATCAAAACCAGCCCAAATCAAGGACTTTCTCACAGCAGAATATAGCAACATTATTGCATGCTATCTCTTAGCTCTTAGCAGAATAGAGCAAGATTACTGCATGCTAACTCCAGACTCTCAGTAGAACAGAGCAAGATTACTACATGCTAGCTTCAGACTCCTAGTAGAATTTGAGCAAGATTACTGCACGCTAACTCCAGACTCTTAGTAGAATAGAGCAAGATTACTGCATGCTATATCCAGACTCCTAGTCGAATAGAGCAAGATTACTGCACTCTACCTCCAGACTCTCAGTAGAACAGAGCTAGATTACTAGATGCTAGCTTCAGACTCCTAGTAGAATAGAGCAAGATTACTGCACGCTAACTCCAGACTCTTAGTAGAATAGAGCAAGATTACTACATGCTAGTTTTAGACTCCTAGTAGAACAGAGCAAGAGTACTACATGCTAGCTTCAGACTCCTAGTAGAATAGAGCAAGATTACTACATGCTAGCTTCAGGCTGTTAGTGACCTCTGGCCATGAGAAATCAACAGAATCCTGGCTGTACGTGGAGATCCGGCAGACCACTAGGGGGCACTGTGTTTGCCTTATTGGGTTTTCTTTTCTACAGCCTGCTTGGCCAGTCAGTGTAGGGCACTTATAACGACACGAATGCTCCCAGTGTAGCTTCACAGCATAAACTGCAGCTGACAGCCATAAGATTTACAGCCAAGCAAAGCAAGATGGTGTTGGTTCTGGGTCTAATGATGGCTGTCTGCTCATGACTCTGGATGCTGATCATACAACAGATAATCCAAACAAAAAATCACTTTAGTCTTTGGGATAGGTCGTAATAATACTCATGCATTATTCATAAATTAAGAATTTCCTTTTAAAATTCAGTAAAAAAAATGTAAAAAAAAATCAAAACAGTCCCTCTTGGGGGGAAAGCAACAGATAGGTTGAAACAAACACCTAGACAACTTTGACGTTTGACTGTATGTAAACAATGATGACCGATAAGAAAAAAGGAGGAACTTGTTGGTAATAGTGATTTTGTTATGAACAAAAGCATTCGAGAGACATCGTAGGGACGTTGTGCAGGCGAACAATGGTCACACAAATAAGAACAGAAAACACACTCAAAAGTGCAAAGACGGAGAGGGGGAAAGGACAAACAGGTGCACTGCCAGTTTAGCTCGTACACCTGCTCAACAACAAAGAAATAAGTGTGAGGGTGAGGGCCCCAACAAACAAACAAACAAGAAAAGAAAGGCCATCTGGGAAGACCAAAAAAGTGTGTGTGTGTGTGTGGGGGGGGGGTCGGGAAGGCTCTGAGCTTATAAAACGGGGAATAAAAAAGGGAGTACAGTAAGCAAGTCGTGGAGGAGGGGTGGGGGAGAGGAGACAGGAGCACAGGAGAGAGGAGTGGAGGGATGGGGGAGAGGAGACAGGAGCACAGGGGAGAGGAGTGGAGGGGGGTGAGCACAGTTTGGCAGCAGTGTTTCTGTGGCGAGGGCTCAGGAATCATGAATAAAAATGGTTCTGTGTTTATCATCAATCCAGCTGAGCCATCGTTCTTCCAAAGTGGTGCTATTATTTCAACACGCTCTCTCGCTCTCTCGCTCTCTCGCCCATCTATGGTTTTGTGCAGTGTCCAGTGTTCCTCTAATGGACACGCCAAACTCGTTACTCTAACGCTGGGTGACAAGGGCACCTTGAGTTGCAGATGTTCACGCCGATGACAGATGGCGCTGGCAAGGCTTGGGGGCGGTGGACGGGCTCGTGCCAGCTTTGTGCCACCTGCACCCCCTGAAATCTTTCCACGCACCCCATCAGGCCCTCCCCGAGCTGCGTATTGAGCGCATGGAGACCTCTAGTGTTGTGGGATTTTGGGGTCCCCGGGAATGCCAAGCAGCTGAACTGTGGGCTTTGGCAACCAGGACGGTGTCTGGCTTTTCAGAGAGGCACGGCTCCTGATTGCTAAATTCATCACCTAATGTTACAATATGAACTAGTCCTTTTAGTACATTTTCATCAAATTGCACCCAAAATCTGATTTCTATTAATCATGTCTGATTGACCCAGTGTGGTTTCCTACATGCTACTGCACAGGGAATCACAGAATTACCTATGGTAGAAATAAAGAGAGGGTGTATAATTCTGTTGCCTGTGAGTAGCTAGACGGTGACGATGCTTCAGTAAGAGTCACTTCACGGCTGATTTGGTATAGGGTACTGGTGAATGTATGGGCTATTGTGATGATGCATGTTGAGACAACACAAGGTACGCACGCTGGAAGTTAATGTCATTCTGTACCGTTGGCATAGATACGGCTTCGACAAGCCTGATTGGAGGATATAGCTTGTCAAATCGGCTAAAAATTATAATTGATTCGCAGGGGTGGAATAGCAAGCAGGCTGGAAAGTATATGCGGAAAATTGTGAATATACAAAGTAAGATAGGCATTTGACAATACCAGCAGAAAACAAGATTGGGAAGATTTACTATATATACTACATATAGTAAATATACTATATATATATATTTGTGTGTGTAAATATTTATTTTTAACTCTTAAACTTAATTTTTCTAATTAATTTTGAAATCAGTTAAACCACTCCAAACATCAATTTGATATGTTCAAATGAACAAATGTACAAACATGAACCCAAAAAACAAAAGTGTTGTAAAACGTTCCTAAATGTAATGAAAATACAAAATACAAAAAAGAGGTAAACTCAAACCTCAAAGGCCTTGTAAAAAGCGGTTGTGATTGTTTAGCCACGGATTTATAATGACATGGCTGCTACAGATTCACTGTTTTTGGGTATAGGAGAAAAGAT
This sequence comes from Hiodon alosoides, assembly GCA_025775065.1. Taxonomy (NCBI): domain Eukaryota; kingdom Metazoa; phylum Chordata; class Actinopteri; order Hiodontiformes; family Hiodontidae; genus Hiodon; species Hiodon alosoides. Next base: position 2,117 of record JAOYSI010066512.1, on the reverse strand, counting down.
GACAGTGATCACAAAGATATCCTTCTTATAGAGAAGCAACATGATTATGCCACTTGACAAAATCACAAATTTTCTGCACCTATTTTTAAAGCATTTTTGAACAAAGCTATATCCTGTTTCCGGAATTCTGGGAGTAATTGGGTCAGGCGCCTGTTGCTAGGGGTGTGATGCTTCAACCAAAAAAAAAAAATGTGTGTGTGTTTGGGGGAGGGTCATTTAGAGATAGAGAAGATAGAGAAGAAAAATTATACAGGGCAACCTGGCGTTTTTCAGTGTTGTCTTGAAACAGAAAACATTCCTGATAGAGACCTGGTCCAAACACGCAAGCGTTTTTTAAATACTGATTGAGTTGCTGAACATTGCTGAGTTGCTGAATGTTGGATAAGTGAACAGTTTAAAAAAATAATAATTTAGAATCGGCATTTATTTTTGTGTTTCCGTCCCAATTTGGAATCGTTAATTTTGTCTCTCTTCCGCTTCTGCGTGAGTGGGCCGCTCAGTGGCCAGGTGTGTCCTCTCGCTCTTGCTTGCCCCAGAGGAAGACGCAGGATCCGTTAAAATGTTCATTGAGTGAAGGCCCCGACACGCCCATTCTGTCGCTTAACCAGTGCAGTTTCTCAGTGCTTGTTGTGAGGTGAGTGAGCCTTCCAAGTCTTCTTTGGAGGTGGTCAGGCCGGGGGAACAGAAATTAACTGGCTCTGAAAACTGGCCCCCGCCAGGTTTTGACTGAATTTAGCCGCAAACTGAGCCAAAAGGACCGCCCCTCGAGCTGATTCCTTGTCACCTCCATTTAAGCATCTCAAACGAATAAATTCTTAAAGACAACTTCCATCTCTCTCTGCCTTGCTGATAGTCATCTGATGTGGTCTGTTTGCCAGCTCTGAACTTCTATGAAATGCCACCCCCTCGTCATAAACAGAATTTCTGCATGATGCCGTGGTTATAATGTAATCATTGTCCTTGTCTGAAGCAACTCTCTCTAGATTGCATTAACGCGTATTCATCTGATGTGGCCTGTTTGCCAGTTAAACAACACATTTAAGGGAGCAAAAGCATGATGAGAAAATAAGCCGGTGTTGGCCTAACATCCTGGTGATGAATCCCTCACCGAAACCCTCCAGCTGGATGGGTCTGTGCAGGATGACAATGGGTTACCCTTCCCACACCAGAAGTATAACGACTAAACAGCATCTCGCAGGTCTGACTTGACGGGTTGCGGAACCGTACCTTTTGAGGAGGAGCAGGCGCCCACAGAAGGGGTTCGACGGACCCTGACATCACGGAGCACGGACGAGGTTCGACTATGGCATTGGCCCAATCACTCACGCATTCTAAACCGGTCAGTCACATCCAGGTCCAGGTCTAGGGCCCGGTCCATCTCCTGCGGCCGACCCGACATTCAAAATGGCAAAATTTAAAAACTGCACAGCATTTATGTGTTACCTTATATACCAAAAATACACTCTCACCAGAGAGAACGGCATTCTACAATAGCATTAACACAAGTTTGACGTTGCTGAGGGGGTGTGACAAAAAATTATTTAATGCAATTTATTTAAATTTGTCCTCATCTTTCTTTTCACAAATGGAAAAGCTGCCCTTACAAATCAGAGCTATGCTGCCAGATTCAGGCCTTTGTATTTGTGTTGACTATTTAAAATTGAGGAAATACATTTGGCATTCTCTTTAGCACTTAAATGGTTACTGTGTTGAAATCTGAAGCTGAGCGGATTAAATTTATGATAATTATGAAAAAGGGATCAAAAGGCTGGTGTGTTTGTGTGTGTGCATGTGGTCAGAGAGTGTGTGTGTGTGTGTGTATGTGGTGTGTGGTGTGAGTGTGTGTGTGTGTGGTGTGTGTGTGTGAGCGGTGTGTATGTGGTGTGTGGTGTGAGTGTGTATGTGGTGTGTGGTGTGAGTATGTGTGTGTGTGTGTGTGTGTGTGTGTGTGAGTGTGTGTGTATGTGGTGTGTGGTGTGAGTGAGTGTGTGTGTGTGTGAGTGTGTGTGGGTGGGGTGTGTGTGTGTGTGTGTTTTGTTTGTTTTTTTTGTGTGTTGGTTTGTTTTTTTTGTTGTGATTTTTTTTTTTTGTATGTGTTGGTTGTTGTGTGTTTTTTA
>JAOYSI010066479.1:10059-22924 GCA_025775065.1 Hiodon alosoides | reverse complement strand
AGGAACCCGGCTTAGTGGGGGAGCCCATCCTCTGCTGGCCAGCACTGGGAGTTAAATTAAGTAAGTTAAATGTCCATAATTTCTGTATATTAATGATATATAATATATAAGACAGACATATATACTCACAGTACTGCAAAGTGAGCTTTACTTACAATTACCACCTGTTCCTGTCCTTACTTTACCTGTCCCTACCCTGACACCTCCTGTCCATGTACTTACACCACCTGTCCCTACCCTTACTCCACCTGTCCCTATCCTTCTCCACCCATCCCTAACCTTACTCCACCTGTCCCTACCCTTACTCCACCTGTCCCTATCCTTCTCCACCCATCCCTAACCTTACTCCACCTGTCCCTACCCTTACTCCACCTGTCCCTATCCTTACACCACCTGTCCCTACCCTTACTCCACCTGTCCCTATCCTTACACCACCTGTTCCTACCATTACTCCTTGTCCTTACTGCCCATGTCCTCTACTTGTCCCTGTCCTTATTCCACCTGTCCCTGTCCTTACTCCAACTGTCCCTGTATTTACACCACCTCTCCCTGACCTTACTCTGCATGTCCCTAACCTTACTCCACCTGTCCCTATCCTTACACCACTAGTCTCTGTCCATACGCCACCTGTCTCTGACCTTGCTCTGTCTGTCCCTACCCTTACTCCACCTGTCCCTATCCTTACTCTACCTGTCCCTAACCTTACTCCACCTGTTCCTGTCCTTATTGCCCCGTGTCCTCTACTTGTCATTACCCTTACTCCACCAGTCTCTATCCTTACTCCACCTGTCACTATCCTCACTGCCCATCTCCTTTACTTGTCCCTGTCCCATAAACAGTCAAACAGGCAGGTATCAGAGGACACAGCAAAACCTTACCTGTCAGGGGCTTAACATTAATACTTTTGTTACCATTGGTTATATAAGATGCAATGAATACATTGTTTGTTTTGTTTTGGGGTTTTTTGCATTCGCATTAATAATAAGTAACTTTTTATGCATTTTGTTAAATCCATTCCTGGCCAATATCTTTTGAATCATTATCGTGGCCCTGCATACACCTGTAAAGCACCTGTAACTGCTTTCTTCTGCCCAGCCATCTCAAGATCTCGCTTCTATCCCATCAATAAACTCAGATTGCAACCGCAACAAGTCCCTAGAGGAATTGTTGTTGATGTCTCCCCCTGCTGCTTAAATGACAAATTACATTTTTACAATTATTTTTGTAGAATTTAAGTTCAAGAAATTAATTGCACACGATGAGGATATTTACTAAGAACAAAATCAGTTTCCTGACTTTATAAGGATGTATACAAATTTGTGTTTGATGAAAATAGCATCAATATGTTGCAAAATGGGTAGCTTGAACGGGTAACAGTTGATAAATCACAGTGGTGCTGTGTTTATAAGGTTGCATCTTGTTTTATACATAGAGTCATCAATGACTCAAGATGGCGCCAGTGTGGTTGACTACAATGGGGAGTGGAATGCCCATTGACTACAATGGGAGTGGAATGTCCGTTGACTACAATGGGAGTGGAATGCCCATTGACTACAATTGAGTGGCTGGTCAATATCTCCAAATCCCAGACCAGGGATCTTAAAATTCCAAAGACTCTCTTTAAAATAAACTAATACCCAAAATAAAAGTGGAATGACATGGAATGACAGCTGCTTTCTATGGAATGACAAACCTGGAATACTGAAAACACACTAAAAACATAGCACAAATAGGAAAGATAGCTCAAACAGGAATATAAAAATCTCTTCGAAATCTCAAACAGGAATATAAAAATCCCGAATACCGTTTCTTTAAAATAAACTAAAACACAAAATAAAAGTGGAATGACGTGGAATGAGAGGCCTGGAATAGCGAAAACACACTAAAAACACACAAAAAACATAGCACAAATAGGAATGACAGCCTATGACCTATATTCATCAATGGTTTTTCATCTGTTCGCAAAGATTCAGATTTGTTTCCTTTTAAAAGCACTGAGGGTGTTTTACACTTCATCAGCTGAACAATAAAGGGCTGCTTCCCCCTAGGGGTAAACAGCCATATCTCAGAAACTATTCGGAGTTGAATGTTCATATTTCAATTTTCCATGAAATCACTTTTACTAACTTTGTGTCGATTTTCACTAAAAATCCTGAAATACTGGTGGAGAGCGATTTTTCTATAAGCGCTTTTCCGTGGTTGTGTGCCGCATTCCCGGCTGCTCGCTTCATCGTAAGAGACGCCGCAGAAAACGAGGAAAACAAGGCGGTCTCTTGATTAAGATTAAGAGATCTCTGCACACGTCTTCGGTAATTGACGGTTCCGCGTTTGGTGCTCGTCGTGGAGAAGATGGCTGGCACAAATACATCATCCCTCGGCGTAATTTGTAGCCCCGATTCACCTGCCTACTGCCCATCCTACCAGATCCGGCATAATCTGCGTGCGCTCCAGTGCGACTGCGAGTCGTCAGAAGAGGCGCCAATCTACGAAATCTCCGATCACTTGAATATACAAAGCCGTCAAAAGTATCATCTGATGCTGCTTCGCTACAAGCAGGAAATTCCTATCTTGCTAAGATTGCTTGGGTAAACGCAACATCTATTTCCAATAAAACATTCATTTTAAATTACTTCAAATCTTACGAACTGGATTTCCTACTTGTAACAGAGACTTGGCTTCACATTTGTTGGATTCTTTATCTGAACTCTCTCCAAGTGACTGTGAGTTTTGGACTGTGTGCGAGGTGGGGGGTTGGCTTCAGTTTTTAAAAATGGTTTTAAGTGCCGATGATGGCATTGTTCCATCCTGCTTGAAGCAAGCAGTGATCCAGCCACTTCTTAAGAAACCACACTTAGATCCTACCAACCTTAATAACTTCCGGCCCATTTCTAAACTGCCATTTTTATCAAAAATCCTGGAGAAAATGATTTTTTTTTTTCATACCTATCTGAAAAAAACATTTTAGATAAATTTCAGTCTGGTTTTAGAGCTTGTCACAGCACAGAGTCTGCACTACTCAAGGTGATGAATGATTTACTGCTCACTTTGGATACTGGTAGGCCTGCAATTTTTATGTTGCTCGATCTAAGTGCTGTTTTCGATACAGTTGATCATACTATCCTCCTAGACCGTCTTAGTTTTGAAGTTGGTATTAATGGCACAGCCTTAGATTGGTTTACATCTTACCATTCAGATAGAACTCTGAGTGTTAGGATTGGGAATTCTTCCTCTCCTTCCGCACCTTTCACCTGTGGGGTACCTCAAGGTTCCATATAGGGACCGATTTTCTCTTCTTTATATATGCTTTCTCTGGGTTAGATTTTTAGGAAAATAACATTTCATATCATTGTTAAGCCGATGATACACAGCTGTATGTCCCACTATGATGATTCATGTTCTGACATTTTTAAATGCTTTGAGGATATTCAATGATTACTTGATTACTGTAATGCACTGTACATGGGTCTTAGTCATTCATCTCTGTTTCTCTGCAGTTAGTCCAAAATGCAGCTGCTAGGTTGTTGACTGAAACAAGGATGAGGGAAAGTTTTTCACCCGTTCTAATATCTCTTCACTGGTTACCTGTCCAATACAGGATTTTAAAAATGATTTTGTTATTTGTTTTTAAAGCTATTAATGGTTTAGCCCCGTCTTATCTCTCAGAATTCCTTAGTCATCAACAATCCTCCTGGACTCTCAGATCCTCTGTTAAACTTCTCCTGCATACACCACGCTCACGTTTGAAGTTTAAAGAGGATCGTGCCTTTTCAGTGGTCAGCCCTAGACTGAGGAATAACATACCTCTGGACATTAGATCCGCTCCTACGCTTCACATTTTTAAATCACATCTGAAGACGTATCTATCTTCTTTGGCTTTTGTGCGAATATATATTGTATTGTTTATTGTTTTAATATCTTGTTTTTTTTATTAATTTCTCCTTAATTCATTGTTTTATTTGCCCGTGTACAGCACTTTGGTATACACTTTTTAAAAAATGTGTTCTATAAATAAATTTACCTTGACCTTGACCTTGACCTTGACCTAGTCACACAGAATCGTCTTATTATCACTGTTGTACAATAACATCAACTGAATAATGACACCGGCAGTGATGGATCATTTAAAAAGTATTTAGTGTGACAGTTCACTTAATGAGCACTAGAGGGAACTCTAACATTACACGTGTCATTGCGCTGCCATTGGTAAAAGTTGAAAAAGTTTTCGGAATGTAGTTTCTAGAGACAGGGTCGATTTGGTTTTCAACTCAATATGTTTAAATATTGCCCTTAAAACAATGTTTTTTTATGTATACTATTTATATATTTAGATAGTGGATTTTCTATTTTCTGTCGAAAGTGGTCAGCGAAGTCATCTGCAGAGAGCCAGGAGGGTTTTGGCTGGATGGGAGGGATAAGGAGGGAGGAGAAGGTAGAAAATAATTTGCGCAGGTTATTATCATCGGCCTGGATTCTGGAAGGATAGAATATTACGTTAGCAGTGGAGAAAATGTCGGAGAACATGGCCGGACACAGAGGGGTGCAGCGTTGGGCTACGTCCCCCCCCCCCCTGGAACTGAATGAGAGGCAGCCTGTGGGGCCACACCCTTTCCAATGGTCTCATCCTGCACACCTGAGTGTGGTTTGGTAAACGAGACTCTCCCACCTGCATAAATTTACAGTTTTTCTCAGATTTCTAAATCAAAATTTGTGAAACCATATCAATGCTGCTGTGTCTCACAGGGATTGTACCTGTTACTTCTCCTTTATGCTTAAAATTTTTGTCATTTGGTTTGATTTTGATTGATTTGTTCCCATTTTCTTCAGAATAGACAGTGGGTTTCTCAAACATTAATCAGGGTTAAACCCTTTAACTAAAATGTATTTATTCAAATGCACCAGAGCAGGCTGGGAATTCTCACTTGCAGACACTTATCAAATTAAATACTTTTTAATTTGTATATTTCTGAGGGAAGTATTGGGCATTAAATAAAAAGATTTATAAAATAACTGAAGACCCAATTGTACCACTTCCATACAATCATTGTCAGGGCGTGGAAAGCCAGAAATTTCAGAAATAACAAAGCTCAAATGCGAGAAAAATACGAGAAAATAACTAATAATTATTCAAAACGATTTATTAATAAATTATTACACATCAGCACAGTGTAGGAATTGGAAAACTCATGTGGTATTTACCCACTTCTGTATAATGATACAAACAATATTTCTCATTGTGAGATAACAGCAGTCTGTAAGTAAGAAACACAATTGGTTTCATGTACATTTTGAAATAAACATAGTAATAACTGGTTTTCTATTAATAAATAACAAAAAACTGACCACATAAACAAAATTAAAGGACATAATGATCTCCTGGCAGCACATATCTAATAATAAATAACATTGTGCTGAAAAGACAGTAGCGCAAACTATGGCATGGTAGACACACAGCTGCACGTTTATATTAATAAATAAATAATAATGATAATAAAAATTCATGAATAATCGAATGATTGGCAAACAGCGACACATTTCCGTTAATAAATAATGCAATATTACAAAGACAGAATATTATTGAAGGATTGACGATTGGTCTACTATGAACAAGACAGCACAATTTCCTGAAGGTGGCAATTTCTGAGGGATGATTGATTGGGGTCAATTTGGACATACACCAAGGACTGACGCATGGCAAAATGTTAAACGTCTTGCCCTGCTCCATGATGTAACTACAGGCAACATTTATCACATATCAGTGAATTCAATTCTTTGTCTAATCTTCTCTCTCTCCCTTTAATATCCATAGAGGGTAAATCGGAAGCACCAGTACTTGGAGTTTAAGGATTAAACTAAAATGAAACACCTGTAGATCTTGTTTCCACTTATAGTTTTGTAAGGTTTATGTAGAACACCTTTTTAATTGTTTAGCTTTGAAAAGACAGCTTTAAATGCTTTTCTGTTGATAAATAATGAATAAATATAGGAGCATCCGAAATGATAACTGTGTCCAGGCGTCCCTTGTGGAGTAGTGTCAGCCAGGAATCTTTTAGGAATGTCTTTCGTAAGCCTAAAACAGAGTTATTAAATGTTAAAATATTGCCACGAGCACTATAAACGCAACAGAAATTTGCGGGTAAAAATTGTCAATGGACCCACCCTTTGAAGCAGTACTTTCAACTGTTCTAGAAACTCCTTGCTGCTCCTCTTTGGGTAAGTCGTACAAGCTTTACAGGAGGCATTCTGAAAGATAGACCGAAATACGTACAGATGTGTTAAAAGTTGAATGCTATAGTTTTGTTATTGTAGTTTATAAATACGACAAACTGTTGCGATTCTTACAGAACATTTTAAATCCTAATATTCAAATTTGTAATAACAACTGTAATACGAGCCTCACCTTGATCTCATCTTGACTGCAATTGTTCACAGCATTAATCTGAAACCATGCAAAAACAACACAAATAAACGACCTACTCACAGGGGATACACAGACATGCGTTAATTAATTTACGTGTTTAGGAGTTACTAACAATTTTCTCATTCATGAGGTTTTTGGTGACTTTTTTTTGGAGAATCTTTTTGGTCGTGATTCTAAGCAGAGGCATGCTGTTCCTGAAGCAATGCAGAGCAGACAAAGAGCAACATTCCTGTGGAAGACAACATACAAACACGTTAAGCAACAGGACTCAACATCTCAACATCTTGCGTAACACCAACAGTTCGTACACTCCTGCGCTAGTTCGGTGAGAGTAAATTAAGGTTAAATCGCAGTGTTCCCCTAGACACGATTAATCGGAACAATTCACTTCTATGAAATTAACCTTTTCTTTGTTGTTTTCAGCAGGGGTGCGCATTAAACGGCCTAAGGGGTTACGGGTGACCAATAAATCTAATATAATTTCATATTGTCATATCATACAACCGTAATACAGGTTCCTTGCAAAATATAAATATATTTTACGGCAAACACTTAAAAAATCAATGCAGTTCTTCTTATATCTCCAATATATCTTGATAACCCTAACCCTAACCCCTTTTCAAGGTAAATAAAAGTGACTCAATGTGCGAAAATCTCAGAAATATTTCCCAATCATTCCCAAGTGATACCATCCATTGGAATATAAAAATTATACCTGCAATCAAGCCTATTCATACTTTTCGACTGAATGGGACTTTCACCTGAGTGAGTACAGAAACGCGCCACTAGACGTTTCAGTTTGGTTATTCATCAAGTTACTCAAAAAGGGAAAGGCTTTAATAAGTCCATTCTACATGGAGTTTGTTTTCATTTTGACAAATTAGCACAGAATTTAGAGATAAACTGGCTGTACCCTTTCATTTACAGTTAGTGTTTATTGGTTCTACTTATTGGTTGCCATAAACTAGTTTTTTTCTATATGTCAAGTTATCGTTTTTGAGTCACTTAATGTAAACATCTGTTATACCGTTATGAATGTAACTGAGGGGAATTGGGCAAATTGGGTTTTGAAAAAATATTAATTTAACTAGTCAATCTAGCTATCAAAAAGGTTTTAATATGTTATCATGAACGTAAGCTACTGTTTTACGTGAACGACTTGACTTTATACTTAATAAATCGTATCATACCTAACAAAAGTTAATTAAATCAATCAATGTACAATTTGTCAATCAGTTTGTACAATTTGTATTCAAAGCAACTTCCGACAAGCGTTCACATCAGGGAAGTGCTTTATTTCTCTTAAAACTGAACTAACGACTGACAGAGGAAGCCCCGAGACCATGAAAGTTGTTGGCCCACCATAAATTCAACGCAGGTGTTCTCTTACTTCTCGCTAATATACACATTTTTATAGTCGGCATTGGTGACCATTTTGACTTTCTTAGATAATTTTAGTTGCATCATAATTATTCATTATTGCATCAATAATCAAAAAAATTTAAATATTTAAATGAGTTTTTCCCTCCAGAGTCTTTCAAGTCATTCAAACCGAAATTATTTACTAGGAAATGCATTTAAAACGAAAAACATTTTCAGGTGACCTCCCTCTCTGCACCACAGATAAGTTTTACAATTACCTATGATGTATAGAATATATAAATAAAACCACAGTTTCTCAAGAGTTTTTTTTTTTTTTACTTACTTCAATATCATTTGTGGGTGTGTGCAGCATCGAGTCATTGTCCTAGAAGACAGATGAGAGAGAGAAAAAAAATTTCGTTTAAAATCACCACACATACTTAGTTTTGAACAGAAAGTGGACGGAGTACTTAAGCGTCCAAATGCAATCGCCTACCCACCACCACGAATTTTCTCAGGTCATCCAACTCCTTCAGAACGTCACTCAGTTTGATTAATTTCAGGTCCGTGGAGCACATCACCACATTCGACGCGATGGCTAGGAGGCAAAAGACAACCAGTTTCATCATTATCTACTCTACCTGCAGTGAAAATATTTTGAATATGGTTCTCCGGCTTTACTGGTACGGTATTCAGGTGAGTATCTTACTTATATATACATTTTTATCCATGCGGACACAATAAAGACAATTCGAGATTGGAAAGATGTACGTTTTTCTTTTCCTGTGGCTACCTGTGAGTGGGTGTGTAACGCAGACGCAACTGAACTAGGAAAAGATCAAATTTCTGCACAACGGGCAAAAATGCTGTGAATTCCCATTTCATGTTTAATCACCGGTTTGTCTCTCGGTGACGATAAAAAGGTGAGATACCTGAAATGTTTCTAAACAAAAATCATAATTATTTTTTTCCAATGCTGCCTCCCACAATAAAGGTACCTGTCGTAACATCAACAACAACATATTGTCATCTGTGAACTACTGCGATGACTAAGAGTTATCCAGTACTTTCGAGTAGATCGTGAATTACCTGGCCCACTTTACTTTTTTTACAGAAATTAGAAGTCTGCATTTAAAAGAGGGCAGCCTTTGGGATTAGAATGCTGCAGTGAGATTAGAATGAATGATGTCACACAGATTTTTATTTAGTTTATTTAGTGAATTACAGCTATAGTCATCTTGGGAATTGATTGTAGGATGAAATGTAGGTCTACGAAAATATGCCAAAAAAGGGTCAAACTGGTGCAAAAAAAAAAAGCAGGTTTTATTAAATCAATATCAACAGCCCAATTACAGCATAACGATTTTGTAAAGTCAAGGAAGAGTGGGAAAAAATATGATTTGGGGTCTTTTGTCAGTTTTCCTTGTTTCCAGTTGATAATGTGGTGCACAGTAAGGCTTGAGATGTGTCATACAATATGAGAGTGATATTGTAGCCAGAAGGAGCATCGCTCTGGTCAGAGTGTGGGAGGTGCCAAACAACTGCTGGTTGAAGACCTGTGCAATCACGTGTGGCACGTTGTATTCGAAAAATACTGTATGCATGTGCACAGGTTCACTGTGCTTTACTATGCTTTTCTGTGCATGCCGAAAGATGCTTCGGTAGCATTGGTGCCTCACAGGGTCGGGGTCCGGGGTTCAGATCTGGCTGGGATCACTTTCTCTGTTGACATTGCAGGTTTTCCCCCCATTGTCCAATGACTTGCAAGTTGCCTATGAAATTGGCCGTGCTGTGTGTGACTCTGTCCCCTGCCCTGTGTTGGACTGTGTACCTCCCATCCTGGGTGAACACTGCCTAGTGGCCTGTGTTTTGGAAAAGGAATAAATGTACACATTGATGACACTGAAAGGTGCAATTGATTGTAGAACTTGTTTTTAATAAATACAGCATTCCTGTTACACAAATGCCGTACATTTATTTTGTCCTCTTATCAGTTTATTTTAATAGCTATGAAATTAATGCACTAGTGTCCGAATTGAGGAACCACTTTTAGAATTTTTTAAATGCACTTTTAAAATAAAATACATAAGTAAATACGTAACAAACACTGAAAATAGTTAATACCCAGAATACTATGTTTAAACTTATGATTAAATTTGGTAAAAGGCATATAAATAAAAATGTCGTGCTTTTCTAGTTCAGACATTATGTTCTAGAGAAGGGAACATTTTGTCATAGTGAGACTTTGTTTTTTTGCACACCCATGGCTCTGCATGGTGTCAAGCCCTGGAGGGGGAATTTGTCAGAATTTCTGTTTTTTTTTTGCCATGAAAATTTGAATCAACCATTTTCTCTTTGACCTTCATATCCAAAATGCAGATAAGTTGTGTATGAAAAGCTGTGGAACTAACAATGGGTTTGCATGAAGGATGTAGCACTGACATAGGAATATAATTTTCCTAGAAGACCAGAGTTCTTTGGAAGCGGCCCAATCGGTCCTCTTATCAGTCGAGAGTCAGAGGTCCAGCCATGACAAGGCACTGAGAAAACCCCTCCTTGCTTCGTCCTCTGAGAGGAAGTGGTGGGTGGGGACTAGATGACTTAGCTCTGCTCACTGCTTGCTTCGATTACAGGATTTTTCACCCATAGTGTCATCAGAGGGGAAAGACCCCCCTCCCCCAATGTCTGTTGTGAGGGAGTGGTGAGATTCCATTGTTAGGGAACCCCGGTTCCCTCTGGGTATTGATCCCAGCCGTGTAAGGAGATCCTTATCAACAGAAAAAAGCGAAATGACTCAGAAACTTTCCTTAATGCTGTAATCGGTCATGTGATCATTAATTTTGCATTGATTAGACCTGGTTCTTTAGTACAATGTAATACAACATCCATTAAAATAAATCAATCGATCGAAATTTTTGTTATCGTGCATTCTTACAAATTGAACATATCGTTGAACATATTGAATTTTCCTGAGGGAATTTAAAAAAAAACTGCCATAAGAAGAAACTAGATAATGAGTCTAATGTTATTTGATTTTACGGCCTTAGGGCAGTAGTCATTTAGATGTCAGACAGTTTTTTTAATGTCCTTGAGGCAAGATTCTTAATTGGCAATATGCGGTTCCTAGTCTGGTTTCGAAGACAGACAGAGTTGTGTGCCATCTGCATAGACCGAAACCTGTGGAACTTCAACCTAACTTCGGTTAAATTTGAAAGGTAATTTATTTGCACAAATTAGAATCTATTTGTGAGGTATGACTCAAACCAGGATGTCAATTAACATTCCAACGCTTGATCTCTTTCCTATAGTTTATACAACGTCAGCAGTTTAATTGAAGAAGGTGTGAGTATATGGTCGAGACAAACCACTAAGAAGAATCATCCGTGACCCAAACCATTATAGGTTGCATTGCAAGTTCCGACCTCCGGGGAACCATTTTTAGCGCACCACTGTCAGTCTCTCTATATCTGCCTTCTCCTCTCTAAGCATTTTATGTGGTTTTTAATAATAGTGAAGGGAGGTCTTTATCTCAATATCAGGTGTGCAATTTGTTACCTTATTGTAATAGTGGAACGATTTTAGCATTTTTAAAGAGTACTGTGCCGTAATGGGATATTACCTCTTCAATAAAAATGGAAAAAAATCACTGGTCTCTATATATATATATAGATTGCACGTTTAATAATGTATTTATGCATTAAGCGTAATGTACCATAGAATTCAGCTGTCACGTTCTGTCATCTTATGTGGCCTACCACTTTGCAGTTGAGTTGTTGTTGTTCCTAGACATTTTTACTGTACATTAACTGCACTTAACGTTCAGTGGGGCAGCTCTAGCAGGGTAGGCAAACTGACTTGTCGGAAAGGTGGCATCCTATAATGGTGTTGCGTTGAAAGTCACTGAGCACTTCAGTTCCAGTGTTTTTCTAACATGCCTTTTGCTTGATTTAAATACCCTTCAGCAACGGATGCACCAGAAATGGTTGAATACACAAATTTAAAGGGGTGTCCCCCTTATTTTTGGCTATGTAGTGTACCACGTTTGTCTTCCTCGCGGCTCTGGATAGACGATAGAGTCTGCTGTCAAAATAAAATAGAAAGTATTAAACAAATCACACCAGCATTTTTATATCAATTGGATGCAATTTTATTTGTGTTACAATGCGATTTCCTGTAAGGAGTCATAGCATGGATTATTGCCATCGCTGTCAGACTGCTGGCACTGGCTAATAGCTAGTTCAGGTCATCGCATAATTGGCCTAAGTGGTGGGTATCCCATCTTCTCCTCAGGGGCTAATGGGTCTTTTATTGTGGTACGTTTAAACATTAACATTTTAGCATCAACTGTATCAAGGCATATATATCTTTCTTTATAGATGTCTCTATCGAAGCATACATAGATACATGTATAGAAACATATGAAAAGAAAATATAGAATACAGAATAATCATGGGTCATAAAAAATGGATCTGCTTTAAATTCTTGCCCAGTTCTGGTGTGAGTGTAAATACCCCTTCAGTATTTCAGAAGTAGGCCAACTCCATTTCAGCTCTGATAAAGGGCCCACTCATAATTAACAGGTAATTTCGTATCCTGCCTCACCTAACCTGAAACTTAGACACCACAGTTCCACTGTTTTTTTTTACTGTCACACATTATACCATGACGACGAGTTCATAGATAAATGCCTTTATTTAGGAATACATTGTCCTCCTATCTCAGGCTATTCCCTGAATCCTCCTTACAGAAAAGCAAGACAGAAAGCACATGGTCTGCAAACGAAGAATTTTGTGTTCAATAAAAGCTTACTGTGATCAGTTGAGTTGTAGTTGAGCACTGTCCGTGAATTGAAAGAAAGAAAGGAGTGTTTTTTTCCCCTGTGTTTGGGTCTCACACACTTACTGCCTTGCTGTCTACAGTGGTGTGAAGGGCTTATATATTATGTTTAACATTTAAGTGGACCAAAAGATGGGGTTTTAAGTCCACGTGAGCAGAACCACTTGTGACTAGGCGTTGAGCAGGATGGCTTGTGAACAGGAGCTGAGCAGGATGGCTTGTGACCAGGCGTTGAGCAGAACCACTTGT
>JAOYSI010066467.1:24523-51660 GCA_025775065.1 Hiodon alosoides | reverse complement strand
CCTCCAGGATTTATTGCACTGAAACAAGATGCATTGACCCAATTGGCAAGTCAAAATTTGTGGAAAATGTATATTTTAATGGTGTGATTTTATGTATGAAAGTATGAATTAAACATAAGACGACCGATTAGGTTAATGTATTACATTAAACTTTGTTAAATTTTAATGAAAATGACAAATTTCGCTTTAACCACACCCAGAATGTACGATGCTCGCCCGGAACCTTTGTTGCTTAGGGGAAGATCTTTATGCACGTACGTAATGTCAAATCAGAACCAGGAAGTGTAGTTTAGGTTTTGGAAGCAGAAATATAACCGTTTTTTTCTCGAGTAATCTTGAACTTCAATTTCCGGAAACGTAGAGAAGTTACATATATTGTGTTACGTCTCTTTAATACCGGGAAGTGTTTAAAAATTATGTCAATCTATTTAACAGACAGCAAGCGCTTTAACACTGTGCAGATAGCCTGCTTTCTTAAGTTCAACTGGGGCTTAATGGCTTGAAATATTATAACGAAAGTGTGTGACGTGAGTAAATTAAACTGCAATTATTGTTTCATTGGCTACGATTGGAAGGGTGCAACTTTAAAGATTCCATTCAAATTAAATACGTCCTCCGACTGTAACTGGATATGTCTCTTTATGGCTATATTGTTCAGTTTTTCTTGCTATTATTTTAAAAAAACAACCTTATTTTCTAAACATGCTGGGAAATTGACACATGGACTCGCCGAATCTCCGATAGCTTGTGAGCCAAGTTAGTGGCGTGGTACAATTAATTCGCTCAGTTTACTGTTTTTATGACCTTTATTTATTATTTCCACCCAGTTACTAGTTTAAAGACCAGCTCGCCAAGTATTTTGTTTTCTTGAAAGTACAACTGTCGGGTCAAGGACCGTACTTCGGGCCATTAATTTGAAATGAGTATTAAGGGTGTTGAACAGTAAGTAGTCTGACATTTTGTTAACTACCTTTTTAGATTGAAAGATGGTTATTTGTTTGCATGTGTCCGTTTTTTTTGTTTTGCATTCCGTGATGCCCATATGCCTCGACCAGATATTCGAAATGAAATTAATACGAATAGTAAGTTAAATTCTACTGATGAATAAAATGCGGTATTGCCAGCTGTGGGTATGTGGTGCTATTGAACTGAAATGATTAAATCAAAAGTAACGGAATTATGTTAAAATAATGATCTGGCTGTTGATTGAACGTTGATAATGTAGGGTTCCTTTTGAGTAGGGTGTGAAATAATATATTGTAATTACGTCAGCATCACAATTTGATTGTACATTTCTCTTTCCACCTTAAGTGTCCTAAAGTATAAAGTGTCCTCATCCTATTTCAGCAGGAAAGCAGGAGGTGACCGGCTGGTGTACACTGAGACAAAAGGACCCAAGCAGCTGAAGCAAGTGGTCTCTGCCACGGTGGAAACACAGGATGGGAAATTAAAAGAAGAGCTGTCCTCCGATACTCCAAGTAGGCACGCGGAAGAGCCCTCCTCCAAGGCAGGGGAAAGGCACTTGGAGGACCCCTCCTTTCGGATAGAGGACAGACCCCTGGAAGAACTATCATCCCATCCACACGACCCTTCGCATTCTACAGGGGCCACGCATGTTGTGGAACGCCCCTCTGATGCTGCAAACAGTTGCAGAGAGGTCCCTTCCCTCGAAATTGAAACTGAGCGACGCATAGAAAGTCCCTTTAGGGAAGTTGACAATGGATGTCGAGGTCCCTTAAAAGCTGAGTCTCTCCAGGATAACTCTTTTTCCAACCCGGAGCCCCAGGAAGAATCTCCCTTCAATAGTATCCCTGAACAGGTTTCAACAGTGTGTACTCATGATGCCCTTCTGGAAAACCAGGCTGGGTAAGAAAATAAGTATGTGTCCTGAAGTGACCCACAATGAGTTGCTGATATTGGATTTACACCTTGTGGGGACAGTGTACCCGGTGTACCGCTGTGTATGGTACACGCATTGGGTAAAAAGCCCAGTGGCATGCTGTCCCTTGTGTCTTAACCTCCAGGCATAATGAACTGGGTGTTTAGCTAGTAGTTGGACAACTGTTAGGGTAAGAGTAATTGAACAGAAAAAAAATCAATTGAAAGAATACAACTTCCTGACCAAGGACTAAAACCTCTGAATAGGTAAAGGCCACTGTAATATCCCTTGTAGATTTATAATTAAAAAATTATTCTAATATTCATAGACTGCGAGACAAAAATATAATTGTATAGATTGATTTAGGGTATAATGTTGGGTACCTAAATGCAGAACTAAAATATTTCAAGAGGGATCTGTAGCTAAAAATAGGTTTTAGATTTGTTTGTTTGTGTTCATTCTCTCTCATTTTCAGTTCACATCTGAACTGGGCCTGTACACCAGTCAAACGGCCTGCATGGGAAATGACTGAATAATGGGGGGGAAATAACTTTAAAAACTAATAAACAATTTTTTAAAATTTCCTCCCACAGTACCACAGAGGGAGGAGAGCTAAAGAATGCTGATGTAAATTCCATAATGTCTACTAGTAAACGGCCAGTCGAAAAGGACCCGCCTGGAGAGAGGGGTTCCTCAGCTGGGGCAGCAAAGCAAGTTAACGCAGCGCAGGAGTCCACAGATGGTCTGGTTCACAGCTCTACCAGCAAGCCTAAAATGCCCAAACTAGAACACCGGACAGAGGAGAGGTATAACTGTAGTTATGGCTATGTGGCTGGGTCTCCACTAGGGGGTGCTCAGTAGCCTTCAGTATCTACCCCTTAAGTCAATTTCGTGGCATTTCTATATATCGTTTTTTCAAAAAGGAAAAGAGTTGCATCTTATCTGTAATATGTATTGAAAACACTGTACCACAAATTTGGATCTGAAAATAAATATTTAAGTTATATGACTAGTCGATACTAAAGTAATGAAATGTTTCGAGGATAAAAGTTCTGATTAACTTCCTGCGCAGTCATGAAACATTCCTGGAAATAATGACTTGTATGTTGTTATATATATGTTGTTGATATATCATGGAACTATATATCTCCACTTTTTACATAGCCTAATTCTAGTTGAACTACATTAGCAGTGAAGATTATAATTGCAATCAGTCATTTATTTTGTACTAAGCTCTGTCTTTTGTGACAATTAATTTATTTGGCTTTATTTTTGTGTTTTCACTTCAAACTGCATTCTCCAGTTGTGTTAATGCTTCTCAGCTCCTCAGTATGAATTACAGGGAGGGTGAGGAAGTACAATTGGTCTCCTCCAATCCCTGTTGCCTTTGAGCCATCTGTCTCTTTTATATACTGAGGGCTGCCCCAGCTCGCATGGTGAAGCATGTCCCGCTCAGCGGCGCTACTCCCTGCAGACGCCTGGGACAAATTCTTCTCTTTTGCGTGCTTCTCCCAAAGTGACCGTGCTGCGGGGGGCAGTCCTAAGGACCCAGAAGGTGGTCATCCAGGACAGAGGGCCCCCAAGAACGTGGAGCTGAAGGTTGAACAAGGAGAAGATGCTGGCAGGGCTGAGGAAAAAGACACCCCTGAGGTAGCAGTGGGCAAGAAGACGGCCAGCCCCACCCTCTCCCCGCCGGAAGCTCCGGTCGAGCCCACCAATCGCAGCACTCCCCCGTCAGTTGAAGTGACGGAGGGGCCAATGAAAGCGGACGGTGATGCCGCTGAAACAGAGGAGAACAAGTATGTGTGTGTGTGTCTTTGCATGGTTGTATGGAGGTAGAGCAGAATTTCTTTAAATGGGCTTATTAGTTAGAAGTAACAACAGATGGTCTCAAAAACTCTTACCAGCAATAATTAATGATTCATTTTCAAAACTAACCAACACTTAAGTTGTGCTTTCTGACCGCCACTCTTTGTTTTTACAATTTTTTTATTTATTTATTTTTTTTTTAAATGAAGCTTAACAATAGGTAGCTAACTTAGAATTTCTAGCTACCTAGTCCATGATTTATTTTCGTTGCAGGAGTAACGTTAGCTTTTGGCGTTGAGATGTTAAAACGCAGTTTACCCAACCATTCTGTGTTTTAAATTTACGGACAATATCTGATGTGCATTTTGAACCATGAGTGAAGATCTACAAAGCAAGCACAATGGTCTAGAATTGTCGATTCAATGAAAGCAGGTTGTGTGGCAGATGATCTGCGAAGCCTGTCTGGCTAGTTCCTATTTGACCACTGCCGGTAATGGGAGGCCAGTTTGGAATTTCAGTGAATTTGAGTTGTTATATACTTATGAAAGTTATGTTATGATCTATGACCATGCTACTGTCAAGTCCATGCGAGGGCAGAGAGAACAGTGATGGAAATGTTTAAATTCACTGAAGGTGGGCGACCTTAAGTTCCAGCTGTGTCCCTGTACCCCTTCTTTGAGATCCACTGCAGCTTATTCTGGATTAGATTCAAATAAATAGCAATCAGGAGTGTAATTTATAGGTAGACCTCCAAGGGGATTCTTACAATTATTGATAAAATTTCACGTATTACTGCGGTGGATCTTGAAGAAGTAGATAAATTATCAAATTTGTAATAATGCAATCTAACTTCAGATGAATATACTGAATCTTAATATGGAATTTTCCCACCTCCCCCACTCCTGTTGGCAGTCAGAAATGTTGGACAAACTAGTCTGTTCTGGAAATTTGCAATTGTAAGTATCAAAGATGAGCTCTGAAACAGGAGCTAAAGTGCACCTTGGTGTCATGTTAAATAGAAGCTTTTCAGAAATTCTGACTTAATTTCCAGCCCAGCGTGTCTGTGACCCAACGGTGTTCAGGTTTTAATGACTCGTTATCTGTTCAGTTGTCCTCCTGAGCACTCTCAGCTCAATGTTGCCATGACTTGTTCCTTCTCCATTCACTTCTGCCAGGTATGTAGGAATGTAGGTAGGAATATTTAGTGTGCAGTTCGCCACATGGTAGTACACCCCCCCGTCTTCACATTTACAGTATTAAATTAAATGTGATGCTCTTCTCTCTCTCGAGTGACGAGGATCTTTACCGAGGAGCTGAAGAGATTGAGGAGGAGCGTGGCAGGAAATGCAAAACGCAGCCACAGGTTCTGGTTGTGCGTAAGTGCCTTTGTTTAAAAAAAAAAAAAAAAGAAATAAAAAACTCTCTGCCATTTTCCGCCAGGCTCATGCATGGCCAATTTAGAATTAAGGCTGATTTTCGTTGGTCACAGAACCTGAACCAGGGTCCCGTAGAGATTGTCATACCCTTCAGTGCCATTACTGTCCTGTTCTGTCTCGGTTCGTTGTGATGCGAGATGGCGAGAGACAGGCGAAAGGCCGGCCCTACTGCGTGCAACAATAGTTTCAGCCCAACAGGCCCACACGGCTACCTAACTGCCCAAGCCACCCCCCTCCACACAGTGGCTGTCAAAAATGTAGGACAGCAGTGGATAACCAGGGAAACGTAATTCCCCTCTATGTCGTAGTCACTGTAAATAACTTCTCATTAACCCTGTGTTTATATAGGTGCAAAACTTAGAGAAACTAGGCTGCCATCATTCAGCCTTATGGGTGACATGGGCTTTACAAAGACTTGCAACAGATCACTTTTTACCTGTCGTTGCTCATCAATATTGGAGTTATGTAAAAATATAAAGCGCTTTGTCATTGGTGGTAGAAGGGTTCTTGTAGAACAATATGGCAGAACCATGAGGTTTTGTTCCTGGATCCTCAGAAACATGCTGCAATGGTTTACTTTTGCGACTTGACACGCATGCTGGCGCAAAAAAACAGCCAGTCTGTCTACCCCTGCACTGCCTACAGGGGTCGCGTTAATTCAGACTTCTGCCTTTTACACGCACAAAAAAAGGGGAAGACTTCCCTTTGTTCTGGAAACGGAGGTTTGTTGAGATTTCGGTTTAGTTTTCTTGAGTTTTTCTTCTTGAAATTATTTAAAATAAAATGTAAAAAAATCTAATTTTACAAAATCGTCGAACCAGTGATCAATCTGCCCATGAAATTCATTAGGCTAACGTTTGTCAGGGGATGCTTTATTAAACTAGTGGAAAGTTAAAGCTAAATATTTTGTATGAAAAGTGTGCAGCTTGTTAATGAAACTACTTCATGAACTTGCTTTGTTGAACAATTTCACCATTGATGTATTAAATGGCTCCAAGTTAATACATTTAATAAATGTGAATTATTTCAAATGCGGTTGGCCCCAGCACTGACTTTCTGATAGGCTGTGTTTTGAAAACGCAGATTTCTGGAGCCTAGCGTGCTTAGGCTGCGCGTGCCAAGAAGTTTGAAAGGGCGCCAAAGTTGTAAATTTATTCCGGCCACAGTGTGTGCACTTGTGTGCGTTTTGGTACCTCACGTTGCACGTGGCTTATATCCTCTCCTCTGCAGCTGAGGACCGGAGCAGTGTGGCGGCCGCGGTGGATCTGCTGTCATACAGCCAGAGGGAATGGAAGGGCAACACTGCCAAAAGCGCCCTCATCAGGAAGGTTGGTGCGGGCGCCGGGCCGACGAATCATCGCTCCCCTTAATCGCTGCTTTCAACGCGCTCTTGTTGGCGCCGTCTGATGCTATTGTTAGGCTCCGACATGGCCTCGACCAATTGTAGGGCTTTTTGAGACTTTATTTTCCGTGTCCGGCTAACGCATAGACCAAATTCCCCAACTCTGTGTTTGTTTGCGTGTTCCTCTTCAGGGGTATGTGGCGGTGTCCCAAAGTTTCCAAAGCCTGCGCAGGGTGAGAGGGGATAACTACTGCGCTCTGAGGGCCGCACTGTTCCAAGTGCTTTCCCAAAGCCACCCGCTTCCTGCCTGGCTCCAGGAGGATGACATCACACAGGTACATATCAATCACCTCAACCTACTCAGCTATGTGGAATTAACCCCACGATGAACGTAGACAGTTGTTTATCGTTTAATGCTGGTATATATTGTATGGATAGAATTTGATGTTCTTGAACAGGTGCACTGTTTTCTTAAATATGTTTTGTATTCATGTTTATTTATTCGCGTCCCACATTATTCAGTCAAACTGAGTGCAATGCATAGAGGGCATCTTATTGTCTCACAGTGGCCAGAAAAGCTTCTGGCCTCAGAGGAGCTTGTTGGGCAATGGAAGTTCCCCTTGGAGAAAAAGAAGGGAGAAGCGATAGGGGGCGCCATTGAGCAGCTGAAGCAGTACCTGGAGCTGCTGAAGGAAAGGGTATGAACCGTCACCATCTCCTGATACGACAATTACGATAAAGAGCATGAAATGGACAAAGGTGTTTGACCGCATTGCTGTCAGTAGAGTAATACATTTAAAGCATGCTTAAGTTAAGTGGTGCTGTTTAGTTTCTAAAGACCCTTTTAAATGCCACCGTTTATCTTTCATTTGTCTGAATGGCACACATCCAGGATCAGAGGGCAAACTCAAGAGCTGGCCCAGAAAATGCTTTTCTTAAATGAAATCAGTAAGCGTGCTTATCTGAACAGTGACGCTCATCAGTTTTCCCCATCCCCCATTCGTTTTGATGAGCGTGACAAAGTGCAGTCAGTCGGCATTAAAACCTGGTTGTTTTCTCATTCACACTTCTGCCCCGTCTGGCCTGTCTCTTCCCTGTATTTAATCCGCTCCGGTGTGCCTCGCGTCTCTGGCCCTGTGCCACGTGTTTGTTTTGGCTGTTTCTGCGTGTGTTTTGTGCCCTGTGAGGCTGACGCTGCGTACTCCCCTGCGTTCAGTGGCAGGCGGCGGTGCAGGCCGGCAGCGCCGAGGAGAGGCAGCGCGTCTGCGAGCGCGCCTTCCAGGGCGGCGAGGAGGAGTACGGGCTCCTGGAGGCCCTGAAGTTCCTGATGCTGCGCACGGCCTCCTCCCTGCACGCCCGCATGCTGCGCGACGACGACGACGTGCCCGTCTTCTGTTGGCTGCTCTTCGCCCGCGACTCCTCCAGCTGCCCCCGCGACTTCCTCAGCAATCACCTCAGCCATGTGGGCTTCACGGGTGGCTTAGAGCAGGTGAGCTCCTGGTCCTGCCCTGCCAATCCCCACATGTCACCCCCGCCACACCCGCTAATCCGCTAGTGGTTTGTGGACAGAGGTGACGGTTGGCTGGATAAAGCCCTTTTCAGGGCTCTCTTGTTCTGTTTTTAGACTTGATTATAGTTCTCTTCATGTGATGTCTCTGACTTATTGTCGCCGTTCAGATTTAGTTATTTAAAATCCACCTCTGAGTTGCTCATTTGTCTCTCTGCATCCCCCCCCCCAAGTCAGGCGTCGCTGATGTATACTGAGTAATTAAAACCAGAGCTGCGTGCAGGAATGGCTGCAAAAAGCAGTTGCTTGTCGTAATGCCCCACGAGGGCATTGACTGGTGAAATTCTCCCCCATTTAGATTTATGTTTACATCTCAAACATGCCTAGGAATGCTCTGGCTTCCGGTGGGAGCATGATGTTATGTAGTCCCACGGGCACATAAATGTGTCCACTTTTGCGACTGAAAGAATAATGTATTCATCAGCCATTCACCAAGTAATGCTGAAGGGGGTGAATAATAGGGTGCTGTAGTTTAGCCACACGCTTAAATGCGTGATCATAATTCACATCAGATAAAAATGTCATCTTTTATAACCGTTTACCGCCTTGAGTCTGACAAATTGGTGCCATTTGTTTCAGTGAGTATGTTGGCGTGTGTGATATTATTAGCCTGCCCTCAGTCAGGTTCATCCTAGATTTGGATAAATTTAGCATGATTACTTCGTTGGACAGTAATAGGAACTTGGTGTCTGTTGGTTGTTTTTTTCATTATGTTTCTCTCCAACCGTCAAAGGACAAAAATGTAATTGTTTATTTTCACGAACACAAACTGTACTGGGAATTTTTCTCGCCTTTCTCCCTAATGGCACTGTAATTCTTAATATTTATGGCAAAAGTCAGCAAAGATGAATTGGGGGGGGGGGGCAATGCAGACCACCGTTTTTAAACCAGCCTTCATGGTGGAACAGTTTTCATGAACTTTAGTTTGTAGAATAGTGTCCTTGTGTGCACAAATGTCTCTTGAAATAAGAGTGTTTGTTTGGCGTCCCCCCCTTCTCTCAGGTGGAGATGTTCCTCCTGGGGTACACTCTACAGAGAACAATCCAGGTGCATAGATTGTACAAGACGGACACCGAGGAGTTCATCACCTTCTACCCTGATGATCACAAAGAGGACTGGCCCGCCGTTAGTTTGGTGACTGAGGATGACCGGCACTACAATATCCTCGTGGGCAAGCGGGAGGAACCCCAGCAGCCAGATTCTTCAACATTGGACTGATCCCCATTAAAGTGTTCCTCACAGGTTGTTTTGCCCCAAGGTACAATTGGTTGGTAACCTCTCCATGGTGGGCATTTGCCTGTGTCCATCACTTGGAGTTATCAACCATGGAAAATCCTCACAGACAAGTGGAGTGAGATTTCAGAAAGGTGACGGCACCCTTGATCTTTTTGACTGTCGAAACACAAAGACCCATTTTCCCCCTAATGCTTTCTCGGTCAGTTGGCTACTTGGGAGATCTTTTAGTTTATTGATATATTTGGTGGGCGTTTTCAAATTATTTTCAAGTCTTTTCTGTTTAATTTTCATTTTGGTTTTGCACTGTGCAGGGGATAATGTACTGAGGATGTCCCTCAAGGTTATTGTGTAAAGTCCATTTAGGTTGGTTATTTGCATGGTCTGAATATTTCTTTAGTAAAATGCCTTCAAGTTTTCTGACATAAATGGGTTCCCTGTACCCCTCCTTACAAACTACATCTCTCAAAGTCTTTAGATCAGATGTCTATACGTGGGCTTGGCAGAGCTCTTGGCCATTTGTACTTGAAAATCTAAATCATCTGGTACTGGAGAAGTGCAGTAAATAATATGAATAGGTGTATGTGATGGGGAAAAGATGACATCTAAATTGTTATGGAGTTGTTGTAATTACTTTCAAATTAGTTGCTGTCCATTATTGTCTCTCCATGTGAGTGAGGTGTACAAGTTGGGCCATGGTGAAAATAACTCAAATGTCTGTTAATACTTCAAAATAAATAGCTTTTGTGGCTGGGAGAGGTGGCACACAACCTGCACCATCTTCTATAGGAAAGGCATCTTTGCTAAACAACGCCCCCTGTGGCATCACGGCCACCTGCAGGCTGGCTGCGCTGGTGTGAGTAACTGGCCTTTCCTCCAGTTTGAGCAGAGCTGGCCGTGTGTTAAATGACAAATGGCTCGGGGGTTAGAGGAATCCATTTAAACTTCAGTTGTGCCCCTGAATGCGGTTTAGGGGTTCATATCACAGAGCGATTAAACAAAACACAACTACGAACCATTGAATCACCCTTTAATCATGAAGAATACTTAAATTCCGTCCCTTTGTTGCTGACAGTAATATCAGAAGTCGGTGGTGTTTCACCGGTCGGCGTTCAGCAGTAGTTACAGTACGAAAGAAACCCACCCAGGAACTTGGCGAGACTGGTCTAGCCGCTACAATCTATAAAAACTACAGAAGCTCAGACACCTTGAACACATATGCGAACGGTGAGGGGGGAGGGGCTTGTACTACCAAACGAGACGAGGAGCTTAAGCTACGGTTGGACACAACCATGCAGTCCATGGAGGTACGTCCTGAGATCGAAGAGAAATGCCCAGATCAAAAGGGGAGAGGGGAGAGGGGAGAGGGGAGAGGGGAGGGGAATAAAAATGGAGCAACGAACATGCTAAAAAGAACGGCGGCCACCAGACCGCCCAGTTTCCAACTCCACCCACCCCCCTCTCAAACCATTTACTTTATACAATATGTCACCCATACAAAATAAACTGGTAACAATATTTTTTTTTACACCTACAACATTATATGATTTAAAAAAATAAGTCTTTTAAATGGCACCAAAGCACCAACCTGGCACTCGCACATCATGAAAACACTGTTGCCTCTAATCAGCTTAAATAAAAGTCTGTCGATAATTTCTCTTCCTCCACTCGCTCCACCATTGATAAAAGCCAATGCGTCACTGGCTATCAGCAGCTCTATGGCAATTACAAAAAGCGCAGAGGTCACAGAAGAGGGACCTCGGGGTAATTCTCTTTTGAGTTTTTCCTCGTACATTCAAAGTAAAAAGTAGTAGCGTTTTCCAAGCAATTAAAGATTTGTTTATATAAATTTCTTTTTTTTTTTTTTTCTTTTTTTTTTTTTTAAATGGTTCATGAATGTAAAGGACGGCAGCACAAAAAAGTTGAGCGTACAGGGAGAAAAAAGAAGGATCTGATGGGAGACGTTGCTTTGGTAAAAATGATCATCTTCGCTGTCCTGCATTGGTTGTCACCAGATGAGAGCTGGAAGACGCGTGTGTCTGTGTCGCGCGTGTTTGCGTGTGTTTGTGCGTGTCGATAACATTAAAGAGGGTGCATTGGGGCACACGGTTGGTAGTTTGCTGTGCCCAATATGTGTCCCTTGCTGCCGTATCTTCACCGGACCTCCGAACAGGCGGATAGTTTTATATATATGATGGAGGGCAGGGGAGACCCCGCGGGTCACGTGATGGGCCACGCGGGGGTGTCGACAAGCGGCAGAAAGCAATTTAAAACCGCCCCCTTCAGGAAAAGGGAACTGATGCCCCCCTTCATCCTTTTCAGCTTTGCCATGCCCGGCACGCCTGGGTTTACTCCTCCTCTTCCTCCTCCCTCAGCTCCACGATGTCATCCATCTGGCTGCCGGCCCCCACTTCGTTCATCGGGGCCGCGTCCTCGCCCTCCGCGACCCCTTCGTTCTCGGTGTCTTTCTTTTTCTTCTGAGAGGAGGGAACGGAGAAAGTGAGTTTTCCATCTAAAGGCCTCCCGGATTTATACAGGCACAAACGTCAGACCTCTCAAGCTTCGGTCCGCGTGTCCTAAACCACGGGTAGCGCAAATACGTTTGAGTAAATGAACCCTTTAATGTTAGGATTTTAATTGTCTTTTCTTGTAAGTAATTGCTCTTGATGGATCTCGGCCAATTACACGGCCCGACCTTTTTGTCTGGTTCACTTTTCACGAAAGGACCTAAAAACTCAGCAGCAGTGTTTCACTTATACAAACTTGTCTCTTCAAGCTGAATTACCCATTAGTGATAGCTTTCCAGACCTGCGCCGTGAAATCAGTGTGACCCGTGTGGGGCTGGTGTTCTCCGATCCCTAGCAGAAGCTCCCACAGCTGCTTCAAAGGGCAGAATTTGCATCTCAAAAAGTTTTATTCTCTAAATTATTCTTAAAGCATCAAATGATCATCTAATTTTTGATGCTGCAAGCCGTTGAACTGACAAGAACGGGAATGTTAAAATCATATCACTCCTTGCCCACTTGAAGCATGAAAAAATC
Source organism: Hiodon alosoides (assembly GCA_025775065.1). Lineage (NCBI taxonomy): Eukaryota > Metazoa > Chordata > Actinopteri > Hiodontiformes > Hiodontidae > Hiodon > Hiodon alosoides. The sequence goes on along the minus strand of JAOYSI010066467.1, from coordinate 39,353 downwards.
TAAAGTTTTAATATAATATTAAATCTCCATGGCAACAACGAAGAACGCTCGTTCATAATATATATTATTCTCATCAGTCTAGCTGAAGCTCCTTGAAGCTTTCGTGATGATTATATGTGAGCGGGAAAAAACATATTTTACAGCACCTCTTTTAACAGGATGATGTAGAAAAAGAAGTTATAGGGATCCTGACACATCAGGATCTCCAAATGTTGAATTATTAAAAAAAAGTAATATATTGCTAGTATTTTTATAAATGTTGCTTAGTATGGGATATTTAAGTGTTTTTTTAATAACAGTCTGTCTTCTTGCTGGGCCCAACATTTTTAATAAACTTTTAATAAAGGCAGTGTAAATAGAAAGTATTTTGGTTCTGTCGCTCACAATTTGAAAGAAATTTGATACAGCAACGTTTGCATTTATTTTAGGTTTATTTAATTTTAGCTTCATAATATTGTAATATTATGAACGATATATATCCTGTAAGATTTTGACTGCCAACATTGACTAAAAAAGAATGAGGATTTTATTACTCAAATCTGACTAAATTTAAAATGTATTTTAGTAAAGTCAAAGACTATCACTAGAGCTGGACATTTTGACTATAATGTTCACAAAGGTGTATGTATTTCTCATCTAAAAATCAGTGCTTGGAACAACTTCAAGCCTTATTTTTGTACCACCATTCAAGAATTAAGCCGTACGCTTTCCTAATGTGTTCTTTGCTTCAGAGGTGCCATATTGTTTCGTGGCAGTTATCACTGAGCCCATAAAGAAAAGCCAGGCACTAATCTTTACCGTGTTTTTTCCTCACCTGTTTTCGATAGACATAGCAAGCCGCTATGGCCACCATGGTGGATTCCCCCAGGAAGCCAGCCAGTAAAGACCCAACTCCAAGAGTGGCACCATGTACCCTGAAACGACAACCGGTAAAAATCTCAGTCTGCACACCTCTCACCAACCCCATGTATTTAAAAAAAAAAAAAAATCAAGTAGGGATGGTGGTCGGGCTCCAAAGAAAAAGGTTTAGTGTAAGATGCAATGATACATTTAAAAAAAAAAATGAAGACGGTTTTAAAGAAAATCTATCGCAGTGAAGCGGTAGACCCATTGAGCTGATTCAGCGGCCTTTCATTTAAGTCTAGATAACGCCCACATATCTTTTACATTATGCATGTGAATTAGTAATATAGTGTTGTGAATAATTCAGCCCAACACTGTCAAGTTAAAACATCGCTGACATTTACTTGCATGATTGAGACTGCAGAGGAGGAAATGCATTGACTGATTATGCTTACACAGTGCTTATGGAGCTCAGTACTGTACTGCAGGTTCACTTGAATGAGTAGTTTTAATGTAGCATAGGATTCATTTAGTTTCTTGGAAATCTCCAAGGCGTTTTCATAGTCTTCGACTATTATTTGCAATTATTAGAATAATTAGCAATGTTTAAATGTTAGCCTTCAATGCTGGGTACTGACTGAAATACTGCTGATTGAAACGTGTGTTAAGTACACGGTTAAACTTTTGTTTGTATGCACGTTAAAAACACTACCTAGTTTGTAGTTCATAATTTTATGATTTGACAATCAACCTAACGTCTTAATTGCCTGTAGCCTCATCAAATAGTCTAGTTATTTTAATTGCAGGCGATTTGGTTGAAGCATGCCCATTTACTGAAGATGCGGTACACATGTTTTTGTCTAGAAAAGGTGATCTGGGTGTAAGCAATCCCTGGCGGCGTTATTCAAGGGAGGGTTTTGATATTGTCAGTCATCATTTAAAAGCATGAATCATGCTGTGCGGGGAAAGAGTTCCCAAATATGGCCCCAGCATTCTCCGTTTTAAACTACCAAGGTGTTACACCACATATTGATGTATCAGAGATCAATAGGGATTTTTACATGGTTTAGGTTAAGGCCATTTATCTAAATTGACGGATTTGGATCTAGGTTTAAACACAGGATGACCTGCGAAGTCTTCCCACTGCTCTTTTCTGGCATTTTCGATCACACCACAGCCAATTGAGATGCGGTTTTGTGGCAGTAATCTTCATTGTCACGGTCCATAAAGCTTGGGAATCATTATACTGCTTCCTCTGTAAGGTGGAGGAAAAGGGGTCACGCCTGAATCGTGACCACTGACAGATATGGATCGGCTCTGATGAGTGTGATCCAGTATGGCGATAAGAAACCGAGTCTCTGTGGAAACAAAACGCTGGAAGGGTGAGACGAAAGTAAAATGTTTAAGGAATGGAGTCTTTAAACCTGTAGACCATCAATTAAAATATAACATTAAATCATAAAAAAAAAAAATATATATATATATATATATATATATATATATATATGTAAAATGGACCATCCCCATGATGGACAACTTAGCCTAAATACCAGAACTGCAATAGCACTCAAGACAGGACAAATTTAAACTAAGTAATGCAATATGGATGACTATCTACGTCTACTCTACTGCCAGATATCAGCCTGTAACGGCACTGTTTCCTATCCACCCTCCGATTAGTTTGACAGTTCCTAATCTATATTTAAGGCTTTTGCATGCTTTTTTGACAAATGGACGTATTCTACGCGTGCCACGTAGGCCTCGTGCGTCACTCGGGATAAGGGCTTCAGTCAAAGGGACAGATGAAATAGATGTACCCTAGGTACGGCAGCACGATGAGACTGGTGATTAGGACGATGAGACGCAGCACGGAGCTGGGAGCCAAGACAAAGGTTTTCTTCAGGGTCATCAGCCATCCTGTCAGGTGAGCCCGGACGGTCACTGTGCGGGCAACAATCAGAGAAACCGGGTTACAGAGAGGCCTCAGCACACACAGATCACACGACACGTATGCAGATCACCAGACAACCGCACAACCCTGACGAGATAGGGGTGTCAGGGTGACCTGACGGCGAAACTCACTTGATTCTGATATCAAACCAATTTGCAATAAATCTTTTCATTTAAATTTCCTCCCGGTCAAGTCTATGCCAAGACACAAACAGTGCAGCAAGTTCAGCAGATAGTTGCAGTAGTCGCATGCTGATATAACCATGGAGGAGAAAAGAGGTAAAGAGGGACACTTTCCCACTGGGTATTGAATCCAGTTTAACACGGACTGCGTAGTGAAAGAAGCCCTACTTAATGCTGCAGTGAAAGGGGAAGGCTTAACGCTATTCATGCACGTTTCTAAAGGTCGACTCGGCCAGGCTTCCGCGGACGGGAATAAGGAGAACGGCATGCTGGAAGGCAATCCCACAACCCCGCTGGTTTACAAAGCAGGCGCATTCCAGAGTGCTCCCTTCAGCTCCACATCAGAGGCCTTCATCCCCCTCCGACTGGGCGGGGGAAACCCAGGAGGAGCGGCTCCCCGGTGCCACGCTAATTGTCCTTGGCCCGGGACGGTCCCGCTTGGTTTGTGTGCCCACCTGGCTGCGTTTCACCTGCGGATTACCTGGCAGGGGGAAGAAGGAGAAAATGCGCAGCGGAACGACGCAGAGCTCAGCGAAGGCCTGATTCACTCCGATGATGTCCACCAGGATCTTCTCCGAGATGTGAGGGGTCCAGAACACCAGAAAGCAGAGCTGCAGAGGCACCGAAGAGATACGCTAGTAGGTTCAACCACGGAGGAAGACGGGTTCAAACTTTTTTTTTCAAACTTCAAGAACTAATTGTGTTTTAACAATATATTGTCATAATTGATTTAGGAAGTTATTTACTATACAGCTATAAGAAAGTAACTGGCATGGAATTAGTGAGTTAGAATTTAAGAATAGATTGTTTTAAATCCCAAACCACATTGAAATTAAAAGCATGGCTTTACACATATCAAACTTTAGTGTGATCCCAGTTTTTTTTTTTTTTGGATCATATTTTTCTCCTGTTTTGAATATGAGCAACTGTTAACTGCTACATTACACTCTAATCCCGATCATATGGGGGGGAAATTGGGTCTGGACTAGACTGCACTCTACAGTAATGAAGTGTCAAGCTCTGAGTTACTGATACCGAAGGTGAAGTGTTAAGAATAAATGCTGTCGTTTGAAACACTTCAGGGGGCAGGAAAAGTAAGTACCCATGATCGAAAGCCAGAAAATTCTTCCCCACACAGATGTCACCAGAGGACTGCCAGAGCAACCACTTGGTGGAGTCAAGACCGAAATTCACTACGTTGTGAGATATCCCAACTAACAGGATTTTAGGGGTACCATGCCTCCACTCAACACGATCATGACTCCGAGGGGTGAACACTTATCTAAACCAGGAACCAAAAATACCTTATCTGGCTTTGATAATCAAAGTCTGCTGCACAACTACTGTGCCATTCCTGTGTCTGTTAAAATGCCTCTCGTAGTGACAAAGACATAAACCAAGCCTCAAGCATGAAGTCATCATGTCACCGTTACAACATAATTAAATGTACATGCAGATACAGTACGTTATCCATGTTAGTCAGCATTATGAAACACAAAAACAATGCATGCATGTCAGCTGCCTTAAGGCTGAAGTGGAGTATTATCAATCTTGACATGGACAAAACTTGAACAGACAGAAACTCCAGAATCCACAAAAGAACACCAATGCCCTCCAGATAGAAAAGAGGGCCAGGAGACAGGCTGAATCACTTCCAGCTGGGGAGTACAAGGTCGCTCTACCGGTCGGACAAACATTTCCTAATGTTCCTAACTGAGGCTTCTTCTGCTTCCATGATAACTGTCCAATATCAACGTCTGACAAAACACTTAAAGTTTCTCGTTTCATTGATAACACTTTCTTCAGGTACTGGCCAGTCCAACCCATATTTCTGCACGTTAAGGCCAAGGCAACCTAAACATGCATGGGAGAAACTGTGGAGGCCTGTCACTAATGCTGAGCGCGCTGGAGCCTGGGATGCTGCTAATCGACATTAGAATAGCAATTCTCACAAGAAGAATACATAATATACATGTTAAACTTCACAGCGAAAAGGCCTGTATACAAATAAGTATACCCCTGGATATACCGCTTGTTGTTCTTCCCATTCGGCTGAAAACGTGCCCCCGTCCCCATCTGTACTCACATGGGCTAGGCCTCCATTACATGCAGGAAATTCCTTAATGAGATAGGATCACATGTGGCTTTGACGTCCGGGAGATGGCTGGCTGTGCCTAAGCCTGTTTAGCCATGTGATCTATCTCGGAGCATCTCAGAGGAAATCCTGTCAGGTTTCCACGGATCAGGTGAAAGATGACACCGAGAGACAGGCGCCTGTACCTTGGGTTGGGACTGTAAGCCTGCAACCTCCTGAGACCTGTCTTATCCCATTACCGAACACAAAAACAGCGAGCACGTGCTATGTTCTATCCTTTGTCTTGTGTCAGTCTATTTAATAATGCTGAGATATATGGTTCGTGCTGGTCAATACGCACTCCAATGCTTTATTCCTGCTCACGATACGCCTCCTTGTCCCAAACCCCCATGAGGCAAAGTAGACCGACCCCTGGGAGCAGGTGAGCAGGAGCGTGCCTTGCTCTGCCCCGTGCCGCCTCGCGCTCCGCTGGAAGAACATAATGATCAGGCTGAGGACCAACGACACACTGCCTGAGCTGAATAATTTAGCTGGGGTTCTGGCTGTTCTTTACAAAGTAGGAATCGTAATTAATTTTCTGCTCCTTCTGTCAGCCGCCGTTCACATTGCTCCTACGCACTGGGCCACTACATCAGAATGCCACAGACGCATCCTCTAACATATCCCACCCCATCTAATGCCCCTGAGAGATGATCAGACTATACAAAGGATTACATTAGAGTTTGGGATGTGATGTAAATCCTTTGCCTCTGTGACTCCATTGTGTCCCGGCCGTTCACAGTCACTCATTTCACCGACTCTGCTGGGACTGGAATCAATGGCCCAATACAACAGACACACGGGTTCATTCAGAAGCCAAGAGGGGACTAACTTTCATCTGCAGGCTTTCCTTGCTTTCGGTCCACTGTGGCATGGATAGTGACCAGCGGCGCCCCAGATTTTCATGCGGTAAGTTGGCAGAGCCGCATGCAGGGGAGAGACTAATGGGAACGAATGGGCAATCCAAGAAAACGTGGCAGTGCTTATAGTTTTTATTTTCCCCCCACTCATGGCGATACATTCTCCTCGCCTGATTCGCCATAGCGCGTATATTCCTACTACCACAGCTCCGCCAACATGCCCAGCTGTTTTCCCATTACGCCGCCCCGTTAAAAACATGCCCAGTGTTGTTTGGCATACCGGCCTCGGGGGGGTCTGCCCCAACATGACCCCGCACAGCTTCGGAACCTCTCCTCAGAATTAAGGTGGCAGAGGGCTGAAACCGTCAGAGGCGAGGGCCGGGCTTGGCAGATGCCAAGGCCCCAGCTTGTTTACCAAGTAGGAGACTGCACATCTGGAGGCGTGACCCCGCCCCGCTCCCCATGCCGCGGCAGCTCAAAGCTCTTCCTGTTTTGCACGACGAGTCGTTAAAATGCCATGGGTGGATTGGAGCCTGTTAACATCCAGCCGTTAGCTGCTTTGTTTTGTCGCCGGGTATTAAAAAAAACACAGCACTTTGGAATGGGAAAAATGTTAGCCACCTTTGGGCGGACAGGCAAGACGAGTTAAGACCTGTCAAGCCATTCATAAACAATAGGAGTCTTTTTTAATTTCCCCACGTGGGGCATCTGAAAGTAAACATTGAATTCACTTTAAAGAAAATACTTTTACTTTTAACATAACAACAACAACAAAAAAACAACAACATAAAAAAGAACCTCTTTTTCCAAGGAGGAGTGGCAGCTATGGACACCCACCTGTCTGCAGCCTGCTTTATATGCTTTATAATATGTTTTCATATTTTGTCATTTTTTTGTTTTTTAATAAAGTCCGTTGACAATCCCCACAATAGGCATTTTTTCGCATCCCATAGTAAACTTTTATTGACATGTTGCTATTTTTCAGTGTCCTGAGGTTAACAGAGACACGCAATGCTGTTGGCATGGGAACATAGGTAATGAATCCTGGCTAATAAACACCTGTCAAAAGCAGGGAGCTGAGTGAATTCCATAGGATGTCGTGTTGAGAAGCGAGGTCGCAGGTTGGGGCTAATTTGGACTGAAGAGTTTTACTCAAGGGGCAACCGTATCCTGTCTACCAAAATCTAAATAAAGCTTCTCAGCTATTTGCAAGGCCCCCAAGGGGCACAAATGAGTAACACAGCCCCTGTAAGGTGAAGGTGAAGGTGCCCCCAGACCCAGCGACAGACCCGTGCGTGACTCGCGTGCGGTGCGAGGGCTCGGGAGATAGCTACAGTTCCTGCGTTCCCCTCGGCCACAGAAACCTTCTCTGCCAAGGTGAACCCGCCGAACGTAGCGGTACCCACGGGGCACACTGCCACCAGCTAGAGGTCGCGGTGGCGGGACACAGTCAAGCAGGCTGGCAGGGCGGGGGGTGAGCAACGGCTTCTGTGGTCCCTTCATCCAGATAAGCCCAGTTTTCTGGCCCTTATTCTTGGTAAAGTTTGACTCTACCCAGGACTAGGGTTTAACAGCAGCTTGCACCTTGGCCTGTACTTATCACTTCCTGCTGGTAGACCACTGAGAGAAGGGTGCCCATAACTTTGACTATTTCCGTGAAAGATAATTAAGTACTAAGAGCCCAGAAAAACCTTGCATTTTTCATCCATGCATGTTTACCCAGTTGTAATTTAAGCTGCTTTGTAGGCATTACTGCATTCCCTAAAGTTATAGATCAACACATGGCTGTTGTGAATTTCCCTCTGCCCAAAAGCAATCATAACAAACAAGTCAACACAAGCACGCTTCCCAGGCTTAATAAACGTGTCAGGTAAATAAGCGCCTTCCAGTCGATGGCATGCTGAGAGGGTATTAAAGGGTTTAAGTAGCCTCTGTAGGGAGAAATAACATTAGCTTTGGTTTCGGTCCCACAGCCACATGATACTAGGGCCAGGAGAGGGGTGCTACTTATACACAAGGTGTTCCACACTGCCTTGCCACCACGCCCTCCCTGCCGTCTTCAGCTCCACCACCTCCCTGTCACTGGGTTGTTTTTTTTCATGTGACACAAAAGGACACTGAACATCGAACAATTCCAGGTCACAGGTACGTGAAGAACCAAGTTGTGGGCAATGGCCAATCCTGGTCTTAAATGTTTCTCATGTTTCTACCTCCGTCCCACGATTATGCTGCAACTGCAAGGTTTGAACGATGGAATGTTTTAGCCATGATTATGTTGAAAACTGCTCACAATATACACTTCAACATCTAGAATGATGCGTTAAATGTGTATCTGCCTCATTTATGTGATTCTCCATTACATTCCATGAGTTAAGAAATGGGGTCTTACCATCTCTCCCAGCCATTCTCCTGTGGTTTGGATTTCAGAACTAGGCATGAATGTTTCTGTCAGATGGTGACTACACTACCCTACCAAAACTATCCAGACTTCAGTTTAAATATATATGTGTATTAAAAGGTACAGGTTATCTTAGGTTCTTAGGTTATCTTAGGTTATCTTACCGTGACGGAAAGTGCCAAGCAGCCAAAAGTGAACTTCTGAATGTGTGACTTGGTGACCACGGCTCCAGTGTTTCCCAGCTTGTTACCAGGGTTGCTCTGGAGACAAGAAGGACAACATGGCTGACAAGGTTGAAACAAGGAGCCATTTTTGTTGTCATTTTAACTGAATGGGACAAAAACTATTAGGCAAGGATTATTAAACACAATTCAATATGTTGAATTAATTATTGCAACAGCAATGCATGCCAATTCAGATTGAGTCGCTTTGACATTTTTTCCCCAAAAATGTGCTAAATGCATGCTATAATTGAATTGACCAGTAAATATATATATATATACACAGTAAATATATATTTTGTTTTTTATTACCACGTTACTCATTTGAAGTATATTTCAATATATTTCCTTTTCATGAGAAAGGGTTGTTATGAAGATAAGCAATGAGACCTAAAGTAACTGTGGGCTACAAATAGCTCGTGGACCGTCCTGATGCAGTTACAGTAAGCTTTCGTCATCCACTGCCAAATTGAGTCAGAACCAACCACGTTAATCAAGTCGGCCTGAAAAAAAAAAACACTTTGAGCATTCCTTTGATATTGGTCAGCCTCCGCCAAGCCTCGGTGTTAATACAACCCGCAGCTACAGACGTGCAACGAAAGTCGCACTTCCTCAATGAAAACCGCAAGCTGATCGAAGAAGTTAATGTCCATTAGCAGCGGCTTGCCGTGTCAAAAACACCCCCGCCCACTGCCAGAATACGCGTTGCCGTTATCCTCGTGATATACTGCCCAGTGCCTTTCACTGTCCTCCATTAACAGTCACGCTTTAGCCCCGCTGTACCAATCTGCTTTCATTCATTCATTCATTCATTCATTCATTTACCGAAACCGATCATCCAGCATAGGGCACAAGTCAGGGAACACCAGTCCATCACACAGAAACACAGACAACGACCTGCACGGGGCCAGTTTTGCGGATGGAATTTGCTTGTTTTTCATGTCTAAATTAACAACCTCTAGTTTTGTCTTTTTTTCATGACCCATTTATAAGCTGTAGTTTCTTTCTCCTGGTTTGCATTTCCCAGGGCATATATACTCTGTAATATTATATAGCTAATTTGTTTATTTTTGTCTGTCCGGGACAACAGAATTTTTTACTACTGATGCACTACTGATACTGATATTCATTGACTGTTTAATACTCAGAGAAATGAAAAAAAAAAAGAATAGAAGACAAATATTTTATATATTAGTTGGATTATACAACAACACGTAACGTGAACAGTGCTATGCTGGTTAAATCCCTCAACCAGAAAGGTAGTTACAGGGTCATCAGTGATGAGTGTACAAGCTCGCTGAAACACCTTGCCAAGGTCTTGACCCTTAATTTCAAAAAAGTCTTTTTTTAAAATGTTCCATTTCTCCACATTATAAAGCATTGAGACCCAGCTAAACACACCGCCGTTAGAAGCATTCAGAGGGCTTTGCCAAAGCGCCAAGGTTTACGATGGCCCTCTTTACAGGCACGTTTATCAATCAAACGGTTAATGACACCTGGGTTTCCTGCGTGGTTTATGCGGGAAATCGTGGGCTCTTCTGTAGCGCACAAAGACACAAACTGTCTGGGGTTTCTCCGTTATTATAGGGTTTCTCACCTCCCCTGATTATGACCAACGCTCGTACCCATGTTTTGTTGTCGACTCTGAAAGAACAAACGGCAAAAGGTCTGCACACTGAAATGCAGTCAACACACAACCCGTTTCCTGTGCAAGTTTCGTGCACAAGGGACGCCGCCTGAATGTGGCGTGATCTTTGGAAAGATCACAGTTATGCAAACAGATAAGATTGCAGTGTAATTTGAGACAAATGAGTCTTGTTCCAGGCTTTTTGTACGTGACCTGGTTGAGGTTGCTAGTGTCCCAGCATCAGTTTGTCACTTGGAGCAGATTACCCCAGGAGGGCAGACAAAGGGAAATTTGATGGTCGACCCTCGCCGCAGCGTTTGGGGTGGGAGTCTGCACCCTCGCACCCCCTGGCAACAGTGACTACGGTGCCATCTCTTACCTTCTCGAAGGCTGGGTATACCGCCCGCAGCTCCGTAAGCCAGCCGTAGGGCATGTGACCCACAGGATAGGTGGCCGTCAGGACCGCCACGGCCTGTAGACACAAAGACACGCAGTTAGAGCTACAACATCTTCTAATGTTCTTCTGAAGCCCGCCCACGTTGAGTTTGAGTCCCGACCTGAGTGGTATCCCCAGATGCCTATTAATAAGATATGTTCCCATTTCCACTTAGTGCCGTTTTTAACCTTGTAGCACCAGGCATTTAAACACCACCGGAGCCAGACTTAACAGTAGGACAATCAAAGAGGAAGCAATGTTGGAAGTTCTGGGATGTCACACTCGCCTGTGGGCCACTGCCCATATGTGAAGATTGGTTTGATTTTGTAGGTAGCATTGCAGGTAGCTGTTACACGGTGAATCACCACAATGTCTCTCCTGTTCATTAGCGTTATCCGTAAAACACGCAGGCGCACCCCTGCTCGGCGAGGATCACGTGCATGTCATTTCTCACCGTGGAATGTGGGCGGGTAATTCGGGGCGCGGATCGAATTCAATATGGAGGAGAGGCGGCCGGTGCCAACTTTCACACAGGAACAACAAGCGGCTATTGGAAGCGGACCGTGTCTGTAATCCCCTCGACCGTAATCTCCTCCTTGGTTTTCACACGCACACTGTGAATCACGCAAAGCCCTGGCAGCCATTGCTGTTGACAGCTTCGTGCTCTAACTGGCCTCCTCCTTCTGCCTCAGGCCGCCCTTCCAGCACTGATCGAGAGGGGAGCTGATCGGAGTCAAGTGCAAGGCCATCGGAACCAAAACCGGTTCCCCCGGCTTCCGTTTAAGCCGCTCATGAAAATTATGCAGGGGACCCAATTACCTAGCAAGTGCGGTGCCAAGGTGTTCACGAAAATGTAATGGTCGATCCTCGACATGTTTTGAATCATAGCGTATAAAGCCAAGGGTGTTTATATTATTTTTTTGTACGCGATTTTCTATTTGTTTTTATCAGTCAATTTAATTGCGTAACAAATTAATGATACAGGTAAAGACCGACATTAACCTGTATATTTTTCATTAACGGCATACCACTTAATTTTAGTTATGTTTCATTGAAAACTAACAAATGTTCTGCCGTTCTGTGAGTTAAATTCAAAGTTCAAAACATTCACTAAAATAGAAAACTGTGCTCTCTAATTACAAGGCAAATGCTACTAATGACATGAGCCAGTTTATTTATACTGAGCATATAGAAGTTTTAAAATTATTATAAACTAATTTTCTTTTGGGTGTGTATAAATATTGAACTGCACTAATTTATCTCATTTGCTCATTGAACTGCACTAATTTAGCTCGAAGGAATGGAAAACTCATTGTTCAGTTTGATAAAACTATTACATTCATGGGATATATACAGTGTATCTTTGTTAGGTATTAGAGCGTAAATTTCATTTAAAATAAAAAAAAAAAAAAAAAAAATATATATATATATATATATAATTGGAAAGCAAGCACTAGATTGTCCTCAGTAAACAATAAACATGAAAAACGGTGTCATTCTGAAAACAATTGACAATTCAAGCCTCCAAGGACTGCTGAGGTTTGGCGCTACAGACCGTTTCCCCTGGACTTTGATAGGCTATAAGCTCACCTCATGTGAAAACTGTTTTATTGGTTCCGTCTGGCATTGCTTCGGTAGACGGTTCAAAGGTTGGGAGTCATCATGACTTTTATATGATGTCAAAGGGTTCATTTTCATTTAATGCAGAAGCAAGGCAATGGCTTTGCAAAAAAAAAAAACATTACCGTCGTTCCAATGTAAAGCAAAATTCGACACGTATTTTAACCTTTAAAAAATGAGAAAATCTACAGATCTCAGTCTTTTATCACACTATGCCACTGATCCAACAGTCCTTTATTGGTTTCAGTCCAACTACTGAAACCAACAATTCCAAGACCTGCCACACTCCCCTACATTCACCCCCCCCCACCCCCACCCCCTTTTGAGGATGAAAAAGTATGAAAAATGAGCGTGACTTCTAGCAGAGTAGCATAGCAAGACGGCAGCCCGGGCATGAAACCAGAACAGGAAACAGCAGGAATAGCAGAAGGTCTGGCAGCACCCATCTGTTTCATTTCCACCAGACCAGTGCAAGTGCAGCCATTTATAACTAATGCCAGTCATGGGCACCTCATTTGACATGGCGACAGTTTCAAAAAGACACATCGAACCTCATCATTTCCACCTTTTTTAAATCAGGAGTCAGGGCAGCCTCTGGGGCGAGAGGAACCTTGACAATCAGCGACCAATGCCAAAGGAATCCTGGTTCCACACCCCCCTAAACGGGAGAAGATGATTGGTGTATACGTGCCTCGGTGGCATCGCTGCTCCCCTTCAGGTCGCGCGAGACGAAGAGGTTGACGATGGGCCTGCTGATTCGCTGGGTGGCCAGGATGAGGGCCAGTGGCCACCAGAAGCTCAACATCTTCTTGATTGTGGCGTCGCCCTGCCGGAGCGATGGGACAGTGTAGTGTAAAGGGGGGGTGAGAGAACAACCAGCGAATCCTGAGGTTAGTCTCCGGCGTCTTACAATTTCCCCTGATCTACCCAGGAGCAGACATGACTCAGCATCTAAATATAAATACTTTTCCACCACAGGACACCAAAAACAACTCCCATGTAAAACAGACGCTCCTACGTAAAATACTTTCTACATAATAGAAATACCATTATTGCATTTAACTTTAATGAATTTAGGGATTAAAACGTTAGGCCGTTAAGACTGAATAAATTAAACGAATGCTTTTATGTCATCAAAATTAAATTAGGAAGTGGACAGAAAGCTAAAAAAAAATCAATCAGGTACCACAGATAATTTTTCACAGAATTCACAGGATAACAAAAACAGGATTTTGTGTTCCACTGTGTGACCTGTCAGTTTTTTTAATAGACGTTCATAGCAAAACTAGGACCCTTAAGCATTAAAATGGGCTAAATCCAGAACCCAATACATCTGCTAACCAGGCCTGAATAAACTGACACCAGCATCAGTCCGTTGGTCCAATGACAGCTCATTCAACTAAAACGGTCTTGGGTCGACTGGGCAACCAGTCTCATGGGAGTCCCAAGTCCCACTCAGCCCCACCGTAGGAATGGAACATCCTTCCGCCAGTCCCTCACACCCACTGGTGTCGACCTACCCCCATTTCGGGCCCACTGGAGTCGGGGATGGTGTCGTGGATGTTTCGGTAGTAGGCCAGGCCCACGATGGTGAAGCGCACCAGGGCGCCCATGTACAGGGACAGGATGGGGATCAGCAGTGGCTCTAGGCACTCCAGGTGACTGTGGAGCAAGATGGCCACAAACACGACCTGCAGGAGGAGAGGGGAGAAACCCGTCAGCACCCGCGCCATCACAGCTAATCTACGCCACTCCGGTTATTACCCATCCTTATGGAGTCGGCAATCCGTCACTAAATTAGCATTTGAACACAAGATTTAGAAGTTGCCGAAGCAGGGATAAACAAATCAAGTCTGATGTTCCACCAAACTTAATAGGCCGTATTAACTAACAATGGTAAAATTAATTATTCAAATAACGCATCGGCATTAATAATTCATAGAAATGCAAACGAGCTTGTATGACATAATTTATTCATTAGGAGGGAAGACAATTTCTGCGTATGCTTATCAGGTGGCGTTAGGTATATTTCATAATGTATTTAGCCCAATTTGTTTAACTCTTAAAACACACAAGGACCACAAAAAACCTGAAATTATATTTAATCTAATTTAGTTTTAGACAATTCAGATGCTAAAACCTGTGAAATGTAAATTTCCATAATGTTCCCAGATTCCGCTCTTTGCGTTCTAGCTAAAGGGCGTAATAAAAGGGGCCAATAAAGTTGATCAGCATTAGGATTTGGTCTATGGCCTAAGCCTACCTGAGCTACAACATCAGAGATGGAGGCGCAGCCCACCAGTACACTGTGCTTGTGCTTCAGCAGGATACCAGCGTGAGTCCAGGCCTGAAACAAAAGTCAGAAAACTCAACAGGGGGACCCTGGGGCACATCCTGGAATTACACTGGACACGTAGGCCTTAGATTATACACATCCTACAGCACACATCATACAGAACACATCCTACAGCACACATCATACAGAACACATCATACAGAACACATCATACAGAACACATCATACAGCACACATCATACAGAACACATCATACAGAACA
>JAOYSI010066467.1:0-20904 GCA_025775065.1 Hiodon alosoides | reverse complement strand
CTAGCTGCTATAACAACTCACCTGGTTTCCTGTGTAACAGTCCTAAAGCTAGCTGCTATAACAACTCACCTGGTTTCTTGTGTAACAGTCCTAAAGCTAGCTGCTATAACAACTCACAGGACTACTCCACCGACTGCCTGACTGCTCCCCGTCTTCCCTGTTTATATCACTTAGCCCACACACACACCTGTGGGAGCGATGTCATCAGTCTACGGCCTCACCTATGAGCGTGTGGAAGACGATGGCCACCGCTCCCGCTGCGACCATGCACAGGACGGCTTTGTTGCGGTCCCGCTTGCTGTTCACGAACACCAGGCCCACGTTCTTGAAGTCGCTCATGGGCCCGGTGAAGAACTTCATTAGGGAGTAGGCCAGCCCATAGCTGGCCAGCATTTCCACCGCATCGACTTTGACTGCTGCGATTCCCCTGTTCAGTGCCTGCAGACGACGGCAAGAGATGGGGATCAGACTGATCAAAGGCAAACGTCAATGCCCCTAATGCACTTCATACTACTATCACACTTTCTACACAGTTTTGTGGAAGCAGTTCATCCAGACGTTTACAACAACACCCAAAGCTATTATTCTCAAATTTATCTGGATTGTCCTCGGTTTAGCAAAATGTTATGTTTTATTGCATTAGCATTCATTATTGTGTTTATACCTATACTGAATCCCTTCAGTCGCAGTCAGTTTTCATTCTCACTATGTGATCAGCATTTCTGCATGTGTGGCTAAATCTACTTACCTATATTTCAATTCACAAAACATAAATGCCTTTCTTAGGCGGCCTTTAAAAGATACTTTAGAATGCATAAACACAAGCTTATCGGCTTCCCAGGATTTTCACACGATCACATTACACTAACCCACACCCCCCCACCCCTGTAAGAATGACTAAGAATGAGTTCATTCTTCTTCTCATCAGACTGCATCTAAAACTTTAATGTGTGTTGATGCCATACTCCTTCTCCGTGTCATTAAAAGTTGATCGTTAGTAACTACACCGCTCCTCCAGGGGAGGCCAAGTGGTGCTGCCCTGTGCCGATCCCCAAGTTATGCAGATCCGCTATCCAGATAAAACAAAACCTGCTGGAACACGTAGGGTCTACTTGCAATATGAGGTCTGTTCCCGTCCGTGAGCTACAGCTAATTGAGCGCCCAAATGAGCATCTAAAAACAAAATGTAGATCACGATCACGCCTCCGGTCATTTTTGCATATTAGGACCAATTTTAAAATGAAATAAAAAAAGATGTTTGTTTAAAAATAATTCAGGAATGACGTCAGGGAGTGCGTTGAACCAAAAATCTATCCGGTGCGCTCCCGTTCCGCTGTCGCGTAGCCCCGACACCCTGCCCGGGTTTTCCAGCTCACTCTTAACCAGGGCTCTCTCTACCAAAAGGATCGGCTGTCGCATATTTGTGTCATTACCATCGTTTCATCTTTCACCCCCCATAAACCTGGTGTGAATTTCATACATTTCGCCATGATATCATCGAACAACCTTTGGACGACTGAAAGTCAGAGGAGCTTTGCCAGCACCTTGTGACAAGCAGTTTTACTGGCTTTGTCTTCCGATCCGCATCCATATACCGTCACGTAATTATACAGTCAAACATATACAGTCACGCATGGCCCAGTTTAATTAACGTTTACTACACTGACCAGGCACGAGTTAAGGCTCCTCAGTGTAAGAGATCACAGCACAGCTTAATCTGTAATCGCAGGCAGCGACGTATCCGTGAAGAGACAGACTCTCGCACTGCTTGCTGTGTCCATGGGAGGCCCACTACAAATGCTAAAGTCCGATTTCTGCCCTAATTTCCAGGGCACCCTGCTCCTGCATGTAAATATTTACGTTCTGCAAACCGCTGAAATACACTTCCGTCACTGGCCTTACTTTCGAACTTAATGTCAGGGCTCGTCTTTTACCCTTCTCTACAGTACAAGGACGACACATTAAAAACCCACTGTAAAATGGTATTATGGTAACAAATCCCCCACAACACCAGATACCAGTAGCAATATTTATC
Organism: Hiodon alosoides; assembly: GCA_025775065.1. Taxonomy (NCBI): domain Eukaryota; kingdom Metazoa; phylum Chordata; class Actinopteri; order Hiodontiformes; family Hiodontidae; genus Hiodon; species Hiodon alosoides. The sequence continues at coordinate 18,869 of JAOYSI010066467.1, read as the reverse complement.
TGGCCTTGCTGGAGAACCAAACCCTCAGCATGTAGTTGCCACGATGAGGATTATAAGAACGTGTTCTCAATTCCCAAACATGTGGAGTTCAGATCCCAATTTAAATTGAGGCCAACAGGATCAAACAAAATATCCATTTCATTACAAGTTCTGAGACTGAAGATGAGCGCATGCTCTGTTTTGTGTTATATCCCCATTTGATGTGTAAACGGTTGAAGATCAGGGGGAGACGAACCCCAGTCCACCTCTTTAAGGATTCCACCTTAGAATGCTCAGCGTTCTAATCCACTACAGTCAGGGATTCTGATTGTCTGGAGAAGCAGGAAACTCAGAGCGGCGATAAAGGACCACAGAATAAATGTATGCGATCACCTTATTGCGCCGCCCCCCCCCCCCGCCCCCCCGCCCGGGGGGGGGGGGGGCGCCGCCCCCCAAGGCGAAAATATGTATGATACAGTTTTATTAAATAGTTATTAGCTAAGCGTTATCGTAGGCTACTTGTAAATTTTAAGAACTCAGTATCTGCAGTATCAGTATGAATTTATCAGTTTAGATGTACACTGGCTACCACTTTTGCAGGGCAGGTGTATCTCATATGTATTGGCAGAGAGGAGAGCTATTTATATATTGATATTGTTTTCATGTTGAAATGAGTTTGTGTTTTACAGTGATGAACCACCCTTGAATTGAAGGTTTTCAATGGGGTTCAGGTCTGGAGATTGGGCTGGCCATGACAGGATCTAGTGGGCTTCCGTCCACACCTTGATTGACCTGGCTGTGTGGCATGGAGCATTGTCCTGCAAGAAAAACCAATCCTCAGAGTTGGGGAACATTGTCAGAAGGAAGCAAGTTTTCTTCCAGGATAGCCTTGAACGTGGTTTGATTCATGCGTCCTTCACAAAGACGAATCTGTCCGATTCAAGCCTTGCTGAAGCACCCCCAGATCATCACCGATCCTCCACCAAATTTCACAGTGGGTGTGAGACACTGTGACTTCTAGGCCTCTCCAGGTCTCCGTCTAACCATTAAATGACCTGGTGTTGGGCAAAGCTGAAAATTGGACTCATCAGGAAAGATGACCTTACTCCAGTCCTCAAGTGGAACTGAAATGTAAATGGAATATTCTCAATTCTGTTAGATAAAATGCAATTATCTGCTGTTGATTTTTTTTATTGCCTTTACTGATGGGGGAATATGTCAATAATCTTTTACCACACTTCCACTCTTGGCTTTATTAATCTTATTGTGATTTCAGTGGGTATGGAAAGTCTAGGCTGTAAGGCAACAAAAGGTAAAAATTTTGAAAAGTGTGGTGACTTTCTATATCCACTGTATATTCTCCTATTGTCAATATAATTCACTTCAATTATTAATCTCTGTAGAACCATAGTGACATCCATTGCATGGTTACAGTCAACAGTGTTCATGAGGCACACAAACCAACCCAGACCATTATTTCTCCTCCACCAAAACTTACAGTTGCGTTTGTGCAGGTTGCGTTCTGGTAGCATCCACTGAACCCAGATTCGTCGGACAGCCAAATAGTGGAGCATGATTCATCCCTCCAGAGAATGAGTTCTACTACTTAAGATTCCAATGGCGGTGAGATTTACACCACTCCAGCAAACACTTGGCATTGCGTATGGTGATCTTAGGCTTGTGTACGGCTGCTCAGCCATGGAAACCCATTTCATGAAGCTACCGATGATTGGTTCTTGTGCTGACCTTGCTTCCAGAGGCAGTTTGGAACTTGGTAGTGGTTTTTGCCACTGAGAATAGCTGATTTTTATTAGGTACGCTTCAGCGCTCTGCAGTTCTGTTCTGCAAGCTTGTGTAGCCTACCATTTAGTGGCTAAGCTGTTGTTGCTTGACGTTTCCACATCACAATAGCAGCACTTTCAGTTGACTGGGGCAGCTCTAGCAAGGCAGAAATTTGTCGAACTAATTTGTTGGAAAGGTGGCATCCTATGACAGTACCACGTTGAAAGTCACTTGAAATGTGAAAGTCTTCAGTACAAGCCATTCTACTGCCAATGTTTGTCTATGGAGATTGTATGGCTGTGTGCTCGATTTTATACAACTGTAAGCAACGGGTGTGGCTTTCATAGCCCAGGCCACTAATTTGAAGGCGTGTATACATACTTTTGGACATGTAGTGTATGTTAAACCAATATCCACCATCATAAAACCGAGAGAGCTCTATAACTGAGCCAGCTAACTTTACCTGAACCTAGATTTGTTTAGCCAGCTTTGTGAAATATCCCCCAGACGCGGCAGGTATCACTAAGTCAACCGTTTGATAACCTTAGGTCACTCCGTCACGGCTCACGTAGAGGAGGAGGCCTGAAAGCAGCAGCAACAGCAGGGATTTAACGGTCGCGCACTCTCTCCACCCCCTGATAAAGGCAATCACCTTGAAATGAAATCTTCCCTGGATGTGATATAAAAGTCCCATGTCACTGCAACGGTTGCTAATTACTTACCCGCCACGCCCCATGGCCTTTACTGTTGATGCAGTCAGCACTTTTCTGAGCCCTCTGTGGTGGAGTGCATACACACCAAATTACTTTCTGGAGTCCAGCAGAAGTCTCCTTTCGAGGCCCCAGCTGGTTACTACTACCTGTTGCAGTTTTTGCGACGCTTCTCTGCCCAAAAGAACTTCTGGGCACAAACACATTTTTCAAGATTAAATGTTTTATAGATTTCTAAATTTTCATATGAAAACATTGAAATAATTTAAATACAAAGCTAAACATTTCCATCAGGATCTGATTTTAAGAAACATATTTTGCTGTTGAGCAGTTTATCCAGCGAGGGAAAAAAAGTGTAGGTACTCTGCTGCTGCCTCACAATTCGATGGCTTGTGTGGATTTGACATTTTCTTCCCCCCTGAGAACCTCCCTCATCTCAATATATGCCTATGTACACACACCACTCAAGACCTAGCAAAGGCTGTATACGGGAAGGAGGATTAGACTGGAAAAGTCATGTTTGGTGGCTGAATCTGGTTTGGTAACTTAGTTTATTTAGTTTAAAAGCTCAATGCTGAGTTCTTTTAGTTTGCCTTAAAACTGTGTTTTGTTGTATGCTTGATTTCCTTTGTTGAATTTTGGATTTGTCCTTCAGTGGTGGGAAAAATGGTAAATAAATGGCGTAAACTCTCCTGTTGTTTCTCCGTCTCCAGCCACTCTCGGACCCCGTGTGTTACAATGTTTGTGCTTTAGTGTGTGTGTGTGTGTGTGTGTGCTTGTACGTGCATGTTTGTATGTATGTGTGTGAGTGTGTGTGTGTTTGCTTGTACGTGCATGTTTGTGTGTGTGTGTGTGTGTGTGAGTGTGCTTGCACGTGCATGTTTGTGAGTGAGTGTGTGTGTGTGTGTGTGTGGGTGTGCTTGTACGTGCATGTTTGTATGTGTGTGTATGCATGTGTGTGTGTGTGTCTGTGTGTGTGTGTGTGTTTGTGTTTGTACGTGCATGTTTGTATGTGTGTTTATGCATACGTGTGTGTGTGTGTGTTTGCATGTGTGTGTGTGCTTGTACATGCATGTTTGTATGTGTGTGCTTGTACGTGCATATTTGTATGTGTGTGTATGCATGTGTGTTTGTGTACTTGTACGTGCATGTTTGTATGTGTGTGCATGCATGTGTGTGTGTGCTTGTACGTGCATGTTTGTATGTGTGTTAATGCATGTTTGTGTGTGTGTGTGTGCTTGTACGTGCATGTTTGTATGTGTGTGTGTATGTGCTTGTAAGTGCATGTTTGTATTTGTGTGTGTGTCTGTGTGTGAGTGTGTGTGTGTGTGCTTGTACGTGCATGTTTATATGTGTGTGTGTGAGTGTGTGTGTGTGTGCTTATACGTGCATGTTTGTATTTGTGTGTGTGGGTGTGAGTGTGTGTGTGCGTGCTTGTACGTGCATGTTTGTATGTGTGTGTGTGTGTATGACTGTGTGTGTGCGTGCTTGTACGTGCATGTTTGTATGTGTGTGTGTGTGTGTGTGAGTGTGCGTGTGTGTGTGTTTGTACAAATTCTCACGTTACCTCTGTTCCGTTTCAACTTGTTATTCACAGATCAATGTGTCCTTATTGTGTCTGCTCTGTAGATGTATTGATCCTTCAGCTGTTAGAAATGATTAGATTTAGTGTGTGGGAGGTAAAAGTTTGATACAAACTAGAAAGAAAATTACAATATATTCTCATTTTAAAGGACCGCTTAAATATGGACATATATTTTCTGACTTGACCGTGTTAGCTTGCGAAAAACTGCGAGGGGAAGTAAGTCATTAGTTGAAGCGATGCGAAATGTAACATATACCTGTTGATTATAATTGGGTCAGCAGCACTTCACTTTGAATCTCTCTAATGAACAAGACGATTTTTATAGCAGGGAGTAGCAATGTCACGGTGGTCCACGTGGTCAGTTTGGTGAGCAGATGTCAGTAAGAGCTATTCTTAGTTTCATTTTTACGCTTACCTGCACTGCAGTCACCTGGAATGCTGTATGACATTTTTCCACAAGCCATAAAAAAACATTATGAATGTTCTTTAACAATACTACAAACATAAAACAAACTGCATACAGAATATAGATATATATATATACCTAGTTTAGTTGTCGACTGAAGTAACAGCATCTGATCGATTGCATAAATTACATACCAGGGACATGTTCACCAGTCATATACATTTTCCTACCTGCAAGATGCTTTAGCAGGCTTTCGTCATAGGAATGAATCATATGATAACCTGCTGTTACAAGCCTAAAGGACTAAAGGACTAAAACAGTTACTGCCTGACTGCCTTCACTGAGGCGGAGATGAGAAGTTCCTATACAGCCACTGGTGATGCTAGTTTTTTACTTCATTGTTGGTCCAGTGTGTCAAGCTACATTAATGCAGGTTACTCAGTGTTAATCTGTTTTCAGTCCTCTTCTCAAAGTGACATTTTTCTTTTTCTCTGCCGAGCGAACACCAGGCGTTTGAGGGACCTATACCGTAATAGATCCTTGATTCTGCTGTTGCAAAATTACAAGATAAATAAAACATGACCCACGACACACACAGAATTTTTGGATTTTATTTTTGCCGTTTCTGCAATTTCCGCTTACTTGAAAGCAATAAATAGGAAATAGGATTTTTGTTAATTCGGAAGATAGCATTTAGGTGGATATCAGCTTGTTTGTTCTCAGTTAATTCAATACTTTGCTTGGAAATTCTTTCAATCTCATCAGGAGGTTGGGTTGAAAGTTTAGAATAGGCACTCATGTAAAAAATGGATCAATGAGGTAGTGTTATAACAAACACAGGATCACAGGGGGGCAGCCATAGGGCTTGAGGTGGGATACACCCATGGATTTAGAGACCCAAGGGATTTTTTCTCCGATGGATCAGTGAAAAAAGTTGGTTTTGAAAAGGACTGCTGGAGCAGAGGCTAGGAGCGTCTTGGGTGGCAAGTTCTCCATATCTGAAGGACGAGATAAAAGGCATCGGATAAGCAATCAATTAGTCTGCCACCAAAAGATAGCTTCTCTTTCATCTGACTTTCCACTTCAGAGGACCTTAGTCCCTGTAAAACATTAGTTACTGCTAATTTAGTTTTAAATATTTCACTCCTTTTTAAAGCAACTTGAATAAAAAAAAATAAAAAAATCAGCTAGGTACAGATTGCTTACCATTTCTGACTAGACCCTCAAAGCAGACAGAAAGTCTTAGCTAAATGGTTGACTGTCCTTTAGGTTTGTAAACAACAGTGTTAACAACTTTGCACACCTCAACCACCCTTGAGTTCTACCAGCTGTAGCAGCCGTACCCAGTGCTGTGTCCGTAATTAACATTCCTCTGTCCTGGCGTACCATTTGAGCTCCCGTTTGTGCAAACTTTGCTTCATATGCGTGTATGTGAAGGTCAGCTGAGTTTGGATAGTTGAATTTCCTAATTTGGTGTTCTACCTTGGGCCTCCTGCGTAACTCATGGAACTTATCTAATTTGTTTATCTCTGCTCAGGTTTAATAAACAAATGAATGTCCTTTGTTCTGATGTGGCATTATACAATTAATTATATTACACAGTTCACCACTACTTAATTGAATTAGCTGATATTAATTTAATTGGAGTGATAGTTGTTAGCCTCCAGCTCTGAAGTACCTTGTAAGTTAAAGGTAAAGAGAGAGCCAAGAGGACTGATGGCTGTCACCATGGAGAATCCCATTAGCCCCGCCCCTTTAAACAGGTACCAGCCTCTACATGACGTCATTCTCTTGTAGAATTCCCTGATTTGGGAGGTAGGACTTAGCTGGTGTCTTTTTGGTAATGTAGTTTTCCACGTTTGATTAACTAGCGAGATCTAGTCTGGTTGGTATAGGAATAAGAATATTGCTTTTAAAACTCATGTTTTAAACATTCTAACATAACATTTACATTCCAGTAAAGTCACTACACATGTACGCATATGGGTGTGTGTTCTTGTGCGTATTACGTTTACTCAACTCATATTTCCTTTCTTATATATGTACTCTGAACCTGTATGTGTTTCTGTTTACCGGCCTTGCTGACTCATCTACTTTGTGATACATTTACCAGGATCCCACCTTTGGCAAGAACCATATTTATGGGTCACCTGGGGGAATGTGTCGTATTCACCTGCCAGTCGCCCGGGGGTATCACGCTGTGCCTCTCATCCATTCGTTGTCTCACTGCAGGGCTGACCGCCGTAGGGATGGCAGAGACCATTCAAATCCAGAAGATGAAGCTCATGGCTATGAAGAGCCTGCATGGTTCAGGCAACCAGAAAAGGATGGAGTCTGAGAACGAGGACCTCAACTCAAACATAGGTAGCATCCCACCTGTGTAGCTCTACAGACTGATCCAAGCCAATCTAACCAGTTTTAACTAGCTGATACGGGACCGTCAAGCATTCCTTTCTCATTTATATATATATATATATATGCTAACACGTTCCTTACTCACAAGGTTTTACCCATTGCAGGCCTAGTATCACAGGTTCATATCATCAGGTGCTAGCTATCAAATTACCTGGGAACCGGGGCCCAGGTACGAAGGATCATGCTCTGTTTTAAGCGGATAAATCTACTGAAACGGAACCTGTGGGTTACTTTGTAACAAATTACTGGAGTAATTATTTGATAATTATTTGAGATTCATAATTTCAGTTGCGCTGTGTGTTCCTGTATTTGGGAACCTGTGTCACTAGTGGCTCCAGCCTGATTGGACTAAGCTTCTAATTCTGGACATGGGCAGTGTTTCGGCAATGACACAGAGGTACATATTTGCCGTGGCCCTACCCTTTCTCTACTTTGTAAGGACTCAGACGCCAAGAGAACCCAAGTGCAGTACTTTATTGGGGAGATCCAAACCCAATCCAGCGGCAGGCAAAGAGTGAAATACAGAAAATCCAAGAATGGAACCAGGATTGGCAGATGCACACTAAACTGCTCAGAACTGACTGAGTATGGCAAACAAAGGGTTTAAATACACTGGAGTAATAAACAGCATGAACTAGGGACACATGTGAACAATAAAAGGTAAGCAAGAGACTCGTAACTCAATTAACATGGTGAACTAGGGGAAGATGGCGACCTCTGGAGACGGACTGAGGAAATATCTGGAGAGGGCGTGACACTACCCTTAAACAAAAGAACATGGCACATGATTTGTTGTACTGAGGCTAGGGGCAGCAACAACGCAGGCCCCTTAAACTGGGGGGTGAATGACCCCATGGAGAAAACGGGTTTGGGATGTTACATGAGCCTGGGTGATGCCTTCCCCCACAAAGAATTAGACTCCAGAGAAGAGGTCAAGCTCTTGAGAAGAGTTGCGTAAACTCATGTACAGTGGTTATGTGTGGTCTCTGTATGTATCTCAGGCTTGGGAGCAGTTTGGTGGTGGCTGAGGAGCTGCATAGAGACCGTGAAATTGTCTAGTCTTTATTGCAGAGAGACAGGAAAAGAGCAATCCCTTGCGAATAATGGCGGAGGTTGGTTTTTCTAGAGACTTAATCTTCAAGTTCACCAAAGATCCTCTGAAGAGTGACTGTAAATCTTTAACCCTTCTTTCTCTCTCATGCTGTCTCCTTTCCATAGCCAGATCCCTGACCCCTAGACAGCAGCTGCAACGTCTAGTGTCACTCTCCCTGCCTCCCTTTTCTTCTCCTGTTTCCTCTCTTTCTCTCCAAGGCCACGCTGTTTTCAGACTGCTCCCCCTCAGAAAGCTGCTTTTGAGAACATCAAACAGCGTTTAATCCGTTTTTTTTTCTGTCTGTATGAATTTTGTGCAAACCCAGTTGCTATCTGTGGAAAACAGTCAAGACAGAGATAGGCTTGATATCAATTTTTCCTTTCTTTTCCTTCCATTATTCCACAAACAGCAACAGACACACCAAAGGCTTTTAAAATGTTCAATCTCCCTTTTCTTTTTTAAATATTTGAGATAGCAAAAACATTTTTGGAACTTTTTAATTGTTCCTCTGCAATCACTCTACAATTTCTACTGTAGTGAAGGCCCTGTCAGGGGCTCTCATAAAGAGCAACGCAAAGATCCCTTCTGGGTACGAAACAAGCAGTTTAAAATAGATTTTTATTGTTGTTTTTCTCTAGGGTTCAGACTAACTTTTCTGGCTCTTTCCAGATGCTGTGTATGATACAAGGAAACGACAGGGGCGTAATTGGCATTTCCAAATCAATAATAAAATGATTATCATGTGACAAATCTATTTGCTATCCTATTATGAATTGTTGCGCATGGTACTGAAATAGCTTTTGTTTCTTTCACCCTGTAAAACATTTATACCCTGTACACTTATATCTGAGCGGTTTCTTAAGCTGAAAATAGCTTAAGTAATAGAGGTGGGGGCAGTAATATATACTCATGGTTTCTTAATAATATTTTTTCATGAATATTGCTTCCGGTGGGTCGGTAGATAAAGGGCCGGGCCACGACCCGTTAGAGCGTAGGATTCCTCCACCACTGAGGGTTTTCTTTGGCTATTGCTGACAGAGGAGGGGAGAGTGTGTCTGTGCAGTGAACCCACAGAAAGCTTTACGTGCAGTGAACACTTCCCGTGAGATCTCAATTGTCCCCCCTTCCCTTTCTGCACCTGCGTGAGAGATACGTAGGGCTGCTCACAGCTGTCTTTCACAGCTCTCTCAACCCTAATGGACATGCGTGGTAGTGTGTGGTTAGTGAAAAAGTCAAAATAATCGACTTTCAGCATATAAAGGCATTCGACTTTCCCCGTCTCTGAAGCATGTGTGTAAGAACATGCCGTACTTGGCAATCACCGGAACACACAATTCACACCGAAGATGAGCTATGAAGATGACAGGTGCCAGTTAGTCAGCAATATAAGCATTCTTTGAAATGCTTAATGACTGTCCATGTCCACTTTAAACTACAGTGTGAAGGTGAACTTGAACACCTTACAGATATTTCGTCTGGATAAGGGTTCTGTTAATACTTTAATCAGGTGTCTAATAAGATGTAATAATATGAAATCTGCTGACTACGCTTCTGTTGTGATAGTGTTTATGGATTACCTAAGGTCCGGCCAAAAACTCAGTAACAGCATTTCTCCTCCTTTATGTCATACACACCTCAATTTGATGAGGCCCAATTTGATTGTGCTGGCCCCCAGCATTTAGTCTGAACCTCCAGCTAATGGAAATGTGTTTTATTTAACGGCCTGGGATTCCTGTGTGTAATTAGCGTTGGGAATTGCAGACAATTTGTACCAGATGATGCATTCTTGGCCGAGGAGGAGTCATGCAGCGGCCAGGGGCCCCAATCACAGGCCTTCACTGTGGATTGGGATGACCCTCAAAGCGCCGCAGATAGAAAACCAGAGCAGATGCTCTCTTGTTTAAATACTGAGGGGTATTAGTCAGACAAGGCGCCATGAGCATACGATGCCCAGTGAAAAGGTTTAGTTTTGGCCATCTTTTTTCTTCCACATTGTGTGGGAGTTGTTCTATGTTGTTGTTTAAATCTTGTAACACCCTTAACTGTATGTCAGAACGCTATGAGGGAAGCCAGAACACTAAAAAAACATGAAAAAAAGTGCATTTCAGATATCTGTTAAATGTCTGTCTGGGTGTTGGTTATGGAGGAAGTGACCAAGAGTGTAACTCTAGCCCTGCTGTTTTTATTTTTCTGCTGCACCATGAGGCACTCTTGTCCTGGGAATCGGAGTGAGTGGGAATTGTGGCTCTGATTAGGCTCATTGATATATAAATACCGGGGAGGAATCACACCCTCTGCCCCCACCTCTTGTCTCTTCTAGTGATGGGAAGTACCGTTCTTTAAAGGGATTCTTCTGAATCAGTTCAGTAAGAAGATTAGAAGTACTACTTCCGACTCGGGCTGGCTATATTACGTAATGTAGCCTATAGATCAGTCGAAATTAGTTACGTATATTTGTGGTGTCTTTGGGTTGCATCATACGTTGAAGTAAGCAATGTTATATCGCATAGTCTAACCTAATTCTGGTGCTTTTATAAAATTAACAGATTATTATCAGCATGTTTGTGGTACAATAAACCTTATTGACACTATTGTCAATATTTCCTTAAAACAAATAAAATACATTTTTGAGAATAAAATGTGAACATATTTAGTTTTAAATAGCTTTTTGATAACTTGCGCATGCACAGAGCACAGCAGTGAGTGATTCATGCCTGGCTGAACTACTTGAAAGATTAGTTCAGATTCACTAACTTAACGAATCTTCCGAATCTGGATCTCTTACGGCTCTCTTAAATCTGAATCGCTTGGCTCTTCCGAATCGGAATCTCATTCAGTCAATCATTCATTTAGGGTGTATACATCCCCTTGCACTTTGCGCCTGTTAGTCTGTGTTCTTCACACGCACTACTGATGCTGAACAGAAGTTTAATGGCTACCTCGTATATCATTCGATACTGTGGTAAGGAAGAAGCGGATGCAGGCTGCTGCATTTAGTACATACATTTAGTAGTACTAGGTGCGACGACTAAATCTTTTGTTAGGGAGGACAAAAGAACGCTATCGATTTTGGGCTCAGCCAAAACTGCCAAATAACTCTGTAATTGCTGGAACTCTAGTGTGAGGCAATAGTAAACAAATTGAATGGAACATTCACACTGTGCTATGAGCAGCTGTGTTCTATCTCACCCAGTGGCACTGAGAAAAATCGCCTCTCATTCTTTTCTTTTCTTCTGCTAAAAACTAGCTTAAAACGAATACACTCATCACGTATAGACAGTTGTGCCTTGACACATCCAAAAATGTGGGTGAAAGGATATTTGAGATAATTCAATGTAAACTCTTTGGTGTGTTTCATTGTTTCGAGGTGGAGCCCGGATCAAACTAATCTTTAAATTTATCTAATTCTTTTCAATAAGTTATTAAATGTGGCTTTTGTGAAATTTAAAAATGTATTATAAAATTTAATATTTTTTGAGGTTGAAGAGTACTAGGATACTAACTACAAATTTAATTTAAATTAATTTTGAAGTTTCCAAGCTCAGACATCAAGATTTTCTTGCATATATGTGTGGTAGCAAATGGGGCCTTCCTAAAATTTACATACAAGGTAAAACAGATTGTACCATTTCAAATTATTTAAAACTTTGAAAAAAGAAATTTCAATATATATTTTAGATACAGAAGCTAATACAGAGTAAGGCTGATCAATAGAACGTGCTCGCGCACAAAGTTTTTAATGTACAGTACATGTAAACTGAGGCGAATTAGCGCCACATATTCATAGTATAGATTCTATGAAGATTCTGAAATTGATGACGCAGAACAATGGAGTTCAGCTAATGTTCCGATTTTCTAGAATCGGGTCGGTACAGATTTACTGACAATAGATTTGGGTCGTGTTCAGGCTTCACTTGAATGAGCTACGTTCTGGTCGGATTGGAAATATCAGGCCCGATCAAAGCTCTACTGACTACAGTTTAAATTTTACTCATAATAGATTTGGGCCGATTTGGGTATGTCAATCAACGTATGGATAATTAAAAGAAATGATGCGCTGGCAAGTTAGCTAGGTACAGTTAAGTTTGTAAATTTAAAAAATATTGTGGCGAGCTGTAGCACTGCCACTAGTACGACGTGAACAGGAAATTAAACAGAATGTCATTAATAAACAAACACATCACATTTATGGTACTACTAAGAACATTTAATGCTATTTTTAACACACAATTACTTAACCCACATAACAGAACCACAACACTCCAAACAGGAACACGGCATTAACAAAACAACAATTAAATCAGAGTTACAAACATGAACATTAGTAGTCCCGTGAGCCTTGGCACATAACAGAGCGACCGCTTCCTCCGGTCGCTACATAGCCCCCATCTGAGGGGTCATTCGTCCCCGACCACCCCACCACCCAGTACATAGTCCCCCAATTGTCCAGGGGGCCGTGGCTGGCGAGTGGGTCGCCTGGGGCGCGCAGGAGGTGTGACTGGAGGAGAGTCAACTGGACCGGTGCGTGGGGTGCTGCCGTCTTCCCCCTCCTCCGCTGCAGGCGGAGCAAGGGGGCGGTATGGAGAGAGTCTATCCCGGTGCAGCACCACCATGCGCACCCGGTACACCACCTCGGACAACTGGTCCATTACCTCACCGGGGCCCTGCCAGTAGCTGCACAGTTTGGCTTCGCACTGCCAGAAAAAAGGTAAATTCTGATCAGACTTTTAATTTCATATCTTGAAATGATTGTTCTTACTACATTTAATAAAATTAAGATGTTTTATTGTTTTTACAATATATATTTTTCTTTTTTGGGCAGTATTGCACAGATGTGTGGTGTGACAAAAATCGGAAACATTCCAGGTTTTTCAGAATATGCAGTTCCTGTATTTTTTACTTGGTCAAGAGAAAGGCGGAGATAGCCGCGTTTTTATCAATGCAGGCTGATTTTGTCCCATACACAAGAGGAAGTCCAGATACTGAACCGCCCTCTGACACATCGCACATTTGCCTGGGTTAGCCATGAGCCCCGCACCCCTTCAGGGTACTCAGGACAGACCTCAAATAGCGCATACGCCAGTCATTGCTATAAATGACATAAATGTGCAGTGTGGATGGAGAAGTATGTACATGAGCCTCTGTGAGGGGGTAGGTGCTCTGTGATCAGTCAGAGTGGAGAAGACCGTTTTCTGCTTAGACACTACTGACAGGGGAATCTGCTACTTAAATCCAACGTTGTGCAGAATTGAGCAGCACCCAGCCCAGTTCATCCACCTGAGGCTGAGCTCAAAGCAAACCGCACAACATAAAGAGCCCTTATGGTCCTGTCACCAAGTATGTATAGGGCCCACCAAACGGCACATAGGATCAGGGCAATGATATCCTTGCAACCCTGGGATCCCAGGAACATAATAGGATCTTGTCACAGTCTTTGACCTTTGGGTTGCGGGCTTCAGAGTCAGATATGTTTGGTGGGGTAGGTAGAGAAAGGATTGGGTTTCAGAGGGTTGTTTGAAGTGAGATGAAGGACGCACATAGGCACAATCCAATGCCTTTCGCCACTCCTATTCCAGCCCTGAACTTCATCGGCTGGAAATTCACAGAAGGACATGCAGCCAGTAAACACTCTGACGGGCACTCAATTCAACAGAGATGGGATCAGGCTATGGCCTTTCAGTCCATGGTTCCTCAGGGTGAACTTTGACCACATTTGTTCCCTTTGAAAGAGTGAAGTACAAATATAATCTTCTGAGTGAAGTAAAGATATAATCTTCTGAGTGAAGTACAGATATAATCTCCTGAGTGAAGTAAAGATATAATCTCCTGAGTGAAGTAAAGATATAATCTCCTGAGTGAAGTAAAGATATAATCTTCTGAGTGAAGTGCAGATGCACAATGTGTGTTATTTGTCTACACTCAAGAAAAGGGGCTACTCCCTTCTCAGATATTACAATTGTTTTGGTTGTTGACTAAAAGCAGAACTCACAGAAAATTTTGTGACTGACCTCAGTGTGAAAAAAAACACTGAGGACTCCAGAAAGCCCTGCTTCAGAGCACAGTTCCTGGCAGAATGCAACGTTTAGCCTCCTGACCTTTCTGGTTTTTCTGTTTGGTATTTGAATAATTTATGACCTAAAAATTCAGGTTACAATTACTGTAGTATTAGCGCAATCAGTTACAGCTTAAACATGAGAGTTAGTCTCAAACAAGACAACTATCACCTAGGAACTCTTTAATTATTCTGGGATGTTCTATACATCACATTCCAAGTACCGAAAGGCCTTGAGGAGATCTATAGTCTTAGTACACTGCTAGTCTGCACGGATAGGGTTATGCATTGCAATGACCCTCAGTGCCATGTCTTTAATACAGGGAAGTTGCTCTGCAAATTTAGGTGGCCGCTGGTCTCGCCTGAGCCCCCCTCTCCATGACCTGCTGCCTCCTCCCACCCACCTAGACACCACCTGCCAAGGCTGTCAGTTATCGTGGAAGAAGAATCCATTGGGATTATGTGACTGCATGAAAGTTTATGTTCATGTGTTCACATACTTATACTTAATCTCGAAGTACATACATGCGCAAAGACTTCTAGCACAGCACAAGCAAAATAGATGTATATGTACACCAGAAGATATTAAAATAATTAGAAATAGTAATAGTAAACCACAAAAAGGTTTTTTTTTTTTTTTTTCTCACAAGGTCAGTATGGTGGAATTATTCCAGTAAATTTACCACTAATTATTTGACATACCTTTTATTGGTTTATTATTTGACTCTCAGAGTTGCTGATGTGGTCTTTATCGGAATGTGTAGTGTAAATGAAGTTTGGCATGGCCCCCTGCAGTGCCTGTTATTTAGTTATTGATCCCTCAGCTTAGTGCCGTGAGTACTGAAATTCAGTTCTGTGCTTGTGCACCTTGATTGAGGTGAATTGAAACCATATGTTTAACCTCAGTCAGATAAATAGGTGGCATAGCGATCACAGCACTAGACTTGCGAACTGAAGTCTGCAGGTTCACAGTTTGATGGGCACTTCCAGTTGTATCCTTGAATACTTAAATTTAAGCAAAGTGTTTAAGCAAAATATCTAGCTGGACTGAGAGTAAAACTGCAAGCTGTCTATCTGGACAAGAATAACCCATCAAACAAAGCAAAGAAATACCTAAATAAATATAGCTGCCTGCAGCAATGGGGGATTCAAGCAGCTGTGTTATAACCTTGATCATTGAGGCCATCCTGTGGACCCATGCTACTGAAGGATTTACAGAATACCAAATTCCATCCTGGATAGACAAAGTGAAAGTTTTGATTTGCAGTTCCTAAAAAGAATATTACTTGTCATTATTTCATTGTTTTTCACACACACACACGCACACACACATCAAGTCCTACAATATTTAAGTTTTAGGGTCAAAGTTCAACTGCTTGTACATTGCACATTTTGTGAGAAAGTACTGTAAACGTTTATATACCTGTCTTGACATATAAAGTCATATCTGAAAAGTCATCTGAAAAGACTATAAGACTATATGACAGGTATAGAAACTTTTACCCCAAATTTATTCTCACCCAATAGAAGTTTTTTAAATAATCAGAAATTAGAATTGAGCTTTCCTGCGACCCAAATCTACCAGACCAAACAAAAAAACTGTCACCTACAGAAAAGGGAAACTCTTTTATCAGTCATCCTCATTGGTGAGAGTGGACAGAGGACAAGGCAGAGAACTATTCATGTTTCTGAGTTAAACACTATTCACTAACCTTTACTTTCAAATCATGTTAATCGTAATAGTCCAAGAAAATATTTTTGAATGCACATAAAATGGGGGAAAAAATTAATCCAATAATGTGGTGGTTATTAGACAGATTTAGTTTAAAAGAGGTTAATTCCATAACAGGATGTTTTAGTCAGACTGAAATCTGTTTTAAAAACAAATTTCATTGGTATTTTAAAATTAATACATTAAATATAATATATAAACCTAATCACAATCAGCGGCAAGGAATTATAGACCAGGGGTCCAAAATAAAAAAATAGACCTCCCTCTGCCACCCCAAACTATTATTCGGGGAAAAAAGCTGACACACCAATTAAGCCACACCATTACTCATCAACAGCAAATCTAGTGTTCTTTTATTTAGTCCACTCTAAATAGTGTTATATAGTGTGGTTTAAGGAGCGTTGCTGGATTAGTTTCAGTATTTCTGAAGCTTTGTGAAGAATTGTCATAGTAAGACAGCCCCACACCATTATACTTCCTCCACTAAACTTTGCAGTTGGCACCATGCTTCCCGGCAGGTTCTACTTTCATCCACCAAAGCCAGATTAGTCCGTCAGATGTGATTGATCATTCCAGAGAATGTGTTTGTGCTGCTCCAGAGTCCAATCGCAGCAAGCTTTACCTACCGCTCTCCTGCCAATGCTTGGCATTGGCATCTTAGGCTTATGTGCGTCTGCAATGGAAACCCATTACGCAAAGGTCCCAGCGACAAGTTCTTGTGCTGAATTTGCTTCCGGAGTCAGTTTGGAAATCAGCAGTGAGTGTTGTGACTAAGGACAGATGGATTTTTACAGTTTGCACTGTGTGCTTCAGCACTCAGCAGCCCCGTTCTGTAAGCTTGTGTGGCCTACCACTTTGCGACTGAGCTGTTGTTGCTCCTAGACGTTTCCACTTCATAGTAGCTTACGGTTGACCGAGGCAGCTCTTTATGAGTAGAAAATGGGAGTTTTGCTCCTCAAGATCCCCTGTACCTTCAGTACCACTGCTGCACTTGCAGGCTGCACTACAACCAGGTTATAGCTTGTAGCAGATCTTGGCGTTCACTTCCTTGCCCTGCGGGGCCCTCCTATGCCCTCTGGCCCTCAGTAACCGCTCACACACTCACTGAGGAAAGAGCCGTAATGGGTGTGGGTGCTTCTGTTTCAGCTGCTGCTTAGCAGTGTTTTTTTGTGAAGCATTTTTTTTTGTTTCATTGCAGTTGCCCTCTGATGAAGTGGGTCCTGTAGAGGAAGTGTTTTATTCTCATCATTATTAAAAGGATCACACTCAGCAGTCTGTTGCAAAAGCACCATCTGTTAGAACACACCAAGGTTGCTTATTAAGCAGAATTACACAAACTGTTTTGATTCCTCTGATATTATGTCTTTTCTTCCCCTGTGTCTTAACCACTTTTATGGTCCTTGAGCAGTGGGGCTGGCACTGTGCTGAATTAATATGACTTTGTGAGGGCATTGCACCAACGCATTATTGACTGCAGTGGGTGTGGAGGCTAAATCTATCATTGCAGTGCCATCCTGTCTTCAAGGGGCTGTTTATTCAGCATCAGATTGAAGTGGTCTGAGCTGTAGTTTGCAGCATTATACTACAGTGCCTTTCCATTGCTGTGTTTGTCCCTAGTGAGCGGCAGTGAGTCTTTCTGGGATAAAGAGAAGTGCCAGTTACCTCCCTCTGGTGTGGCCCACCACGGCCTGAGTTACACCGGCCCTTCGGATCAGCGTCCCCTGTCCAACTCCCACCTAAGCTTAATGCAGCAGAACCATCTGCTTGCTAATCGTAAGATAGACACTTTTTTCCCTCTCTTCTCTACCTGCCTTTTTAATCTCTTTTCTCTTATCTCTTCCGTCTGTTGTTTTATACCATTGTATTGTCTTAGCACAACCTCCACTGCATATTGCGCACAATCTAATCTATCCTTTTCTGGTTGTTACGGGCTAACCAAAGGCCCTATATATATTTATAAGATTTATAAGTCCTCAACCTGTGATAAAGTGAAGTGTCACTAATATCATTATTCACTTACTTCCTGACATTTTTCCTCAACACTGGTTAGCAATTTATAAATATAGCCATTCCTTTGACCCCAGATGTTTCAACAAGTGAGAAAGTACTAATATAAAAGTACTTTATAATAATTTAAACCAGAAAAAGAAAATATGGTTTGCTGCAAGATTTTTAACATAAAATGTCTATATTAAGTAATTTTTTGTATGATTGTATGATGCTATGGGAGGGTTACACAGATGAATAAAGTCAGAAATCAAGTGAATTGAAGTGTTCCTCTGCTTCCAGTGCTGCAGTCTCTACTCTCTCGCTAAAAACAGCCCCCATCTCCTGTCTCTCCTTGCGCAGGACTGGACTTGCCTTACGTGATGATGCCCCACCCCCTGCTTCCCATCGGCCTGCCGCCTGCCTCCGTTGCCATGGCAATGAACCAGATGAATCACCTGAACACGATTGCGAACATGGCCGCCACTGCTCAGATGCACAGCCCCCTGTCCAGAGCGGGAGCCTCCGTCATCAAGGTAAGATTAGCCTGGCGGGCCACCAACGCACCACCGAACTCCCCCACCCCTCGGCTCTTCAAAATCCACACCTGTCCTCTGAGCCTCTGAGAGCTTGATATTGAGCGACAGCTCTAGGGAGTCATCAGTACTGCATACCGAGGGCTTTTCTCTGTCTGCTCGGTGTTCCTTTGCCATATAAAGGCCTTTCACTGTCTCCTGTTGATGCGTGGGGAAGTTTGCTTGCATCCACAGCTCTGCGCGGGAGGCTTGTCTTTTGTTTTGTCATACATAGTACTTGCAGCTGGATGCTTGTCAGTGCTATATACCTTGCTTGTCTGCTAAGCCAAACAAAAGATGATATTTGCTGAAGGAGAAGTAGATGACGTCTGAGGACAGACTCTATGGAAGCTAGCTTGTAGCAATGCTCTGACAGTCTGCTTCTCCTATTACTTTTAACATATTACTTTGCAGTCATTGCTCATTAGCTGTCTGCTTTAAATGGGACCAGAAAGCTAACATCCTTTCGCTCATAGCCTCTCTCTCTCTCTCTCTCTCTCTCTCTCTCTCTCTCTCTCTCTCTCTCTCTCTCTCTCTCTCTCTCTCTAAAAAAA
>JAOYSI010066446.1:0-21377 GCA_025775065.1 Hiodon alosoides | reverse complement strand
TAAAGACATCCCCAGTGATGGGTCCCCTATAAAGACATCCCCAGTGATCTGTCCCCTATAAAGACATCCCCAGTGATCTGTCCCCTATAAAGACATCCCCAGTGATGGGTCCCCTATAAAGACATCCCCAGTGATGGGTCCCCTATAAAGACATCCCCAGTGATCTGTCCCCTATAAAGACATCCCCAGTGATGGGTCCCCTATAAAGACATCCCCAGTGATGGGTCCCCTATAAAGACATCCCCAGTGATCTGTCCCCTATAAAGACATCCCCAGTGATCTGTCCCCTATAAAGACATCCCCAGTGATGGGTCCCCTATAAAGACATCCCCAGTGATGGTTCCAGTATAAAGACATCCCCAGTGATCTGTCCCCTATAAAGACATCCCCAGTGATGGTTCCAGTATAAAGACATCCCCAGTGATGGGTCCCCTGTAAAGACATCCCCGGTGATGGGTCCCCTGTAAAGACATCCCCAGAGATAGAGCCCTTTAAAGGCTTAAAGCTGTCACTGTTTTGTTAGTCACTGACAGCAGCATCAGAGTTGTTTACTTGTAAACCTCACCCTCCGATCTCCGCTTGTTGTCCGACAGGATCTCAGAGATGGGCTAGTTCAAATGGAAAAGGAAAGAGAGGAAGGCTTTTTTTCTCTTAAAATGATCTTCCGCAAAACCAGAACGAGAACATTTCACTTCAGCCTTGTGCTTTCTGTAGGCAGATTAACTAAGCGCTCTGTTTTGTAAAACCAGTCCAAAAGCTGTGTTTACATACTATGTCATATTCATGTAAAAGCAGTCCACAGGCTGTGTTTACACACTAGGTCTTATTCATGTAAAAGCACTCATGTTGAACAGATAAAGGCGGAGGTTCTTTTATTTTAGTTTTACCAAACTACCGACGCACGCTATCTTATTTGGGAACAAGAAAAATTCTATTATTCCAGGGTGGGTCAGTGCTTAGGGTTCATGCCGTTCATTGTCTATGGTTCACGAAACTCGTAAACGTGCACTAATTGAATTATGTAATTACAAATTTTCTCTTCATATCAATCCACGTTATATTTTAATTATGAAGGTTGTTCTTGCATGTTTTTAATGAAGGGGATATCAGACAAAAAGGCAGAGTCAGAATAAACAGGATTCAATCTCATTCTGAGAAGCCCCTCCTCTCCCAGAAGCCCCTCCTCCACCTCGCATTGGAGGACAAACACAGCTCCTTCCTGTTCATGATGACCAATCGTGTTTTAGAGTGTCCAGGTGTTGTGATTAAAGAGCTTCCTCCACCTTTCAGAGAACCACTCGGCCCCGCCCGATGTCACCACCTACGCCTCAGAGCAGTCCATACAGGTGGAGAGGCCGCAGGTGTCCACGTCCTCCAGACCCACCACCAAGTACGGCAATGCCGAACTCATGGAGACGGGAGACGGTGAGCAAACGTGTGTGTGTGTCTGTGTGTGTGTGTGTGTGTGTTTGTGTGTGTACACGTGCTGATTTTGTGTGTCTGTGTGTGTGTGTGTGTGTGTGTGTGTGTGTGTGTGTACATGTGCTGATTTTGTGTGTCTGTGTGTGTGTGTGTGTGTGTATACACGTGCTGATTTTGTGTGTCTGTGTATGTGTGTGTGTGTATACACGTGCTGATTTTGTGTGTCTGTGTGTGTGTGTGTGTGTGTGTCTGTGTGTGTGTGTACACGGGCTGATTTTGTGTGTCTGTGTATGTGTGTACACGGGCTGATTTTGTGTGTCTGTGTATGTGTGTACACGGGCTGATTTTGTGTGCCTGTGTATGTGTGTGTGTGTATACATGTGCTGATGTTGTCTGAGTGTGGATTTCCGCTCACCAGGAGTCCCTGTTAGCAGCCGGGTGTCGGCTAAAATCCAGCAGCTGGTGAACACCCTGAAGAGACCCAAGCGCCCTCCGCTCAGGGAGTTCTTTGTGGATGATTTCGAGGAGCTCCTGGAAGGTACTGGGGGTTTTCCCCACGGTTCATTTCTCCTCCTGTGGAATCAAAACATCCAATAGCGTACTCCAGAGGTCCTGTCAGACCCAGCAACGTCAGCTTTTCGCCCGCAGTCCAACAGCCGGACCCCAACCAGCCCCGGCCGGAAGGGGCTCAGATGCTGCCCATGCGGGGGGAGCAGCTGGGCGTGGTGACCAACTGGCCTCCCTCCCTGGAGGCGGCGCTGCAGCGCTGGGGTACCATCTCGCCCAAGGCCCCCTGCCTTACCACCATGGACACCAACGGGAAGCCTCTCTACGTCCTGACTTACGGTGCGTTTAATATGTGCATAGATACGTGGGAGGGCTGGATTACGGGGGACGGTTATGAATCAGCAGTTTAGCTGAACGGGTCCAGCACACATCTTGGTGCTCTCGGAGGTTCAGGCATAGAACAAGATGCCAATTATTCTCCATTTGCTTCATGGTTGTCAGTTTGTAAGGACGTCAGTTTTTGTCAGACGTGTGTTCCTTTCTCTTCACAAAATCAGGATTGCGTGAAAATAAAATGGAAAAGAAATGAAAAGTGGTTTCTCTCTTTTCTAGTGTGTCGACATGGCCAGACGCCAGTCACCTGTGGGAATATGTTTTATAATTATGACAATGTTGCTGTTAAATAAAAACATGACCCTGCAGCTGTGTATTGATCTGGGGACTGTGAAATCTTCTTGGCGCTCACCAGGAGACCCACAGCGAGATGAGGAGCTGTGCACAGTGGTGAGGGACGCAGCCAGTTTCTGTGTGCCGTGCCGAAATCTCCTCGTTACTGTCCTGTCCCTGTCCTCTTCCCTCCATCCCCCCTACATCACAGGAGAGATTTCAATGGGGACCTGGGGCAGTTCTGGCGACTGCTTCTGTCCCAGATGTGGGGAGGTTCTGCCCTGGATGAGGACCCAGATCACTTTCTGAACCACCCTAACGTTATGAACTGTGGCGATCAGGGCCTTTCGCTCTGCTGGATTTACCTCAAGTCCTCCTGTAAGGCGAAAAACAATGTGTGCAATGTTCTACGGCCCAAACCCGACAAGAAAAGGGAGGCTGGGCGTGGCCAACCATTCAGCCCCGCCCCATGGTGCCGTGATGTCACGTCCTGTCCTCTGGTTTGATGGCTGGTTCCGTCTGCTATTTGTCCTCTCGGGTTTTAATTCTCGTTTAAATGGAAAGACAGAAGTAAACTGAGAGAAATTGCATGGGACTAATGTACTGAGGAAGGGAGCTGTAAACACTGCTGTCTGATTTTATGCATCGTTTTTGGCAGCTGTTGAAAGAACTTGGATAATTTCTCACCATTTAGCTTTGGGGCAAATATTACATGAAAAATTGATATGCTGAAAGTTTTTCTGTCATAGTTAGAGTTTTTAGTCTTGCAGGACTTTTTTTTCACCCTGAGGGACTCTGAAACCTCTGCAAGATTCTTCCAAGATTCAATAAAGTTTGTCTGCTGTTCTGATTGGTGCAGCGGTTTCCGTCTGCTGTTCCGATTGGTGCAGCGGTTTCCGTCTGCTGTTCCGATTGGTGCTGCGGTTTCTGTCTGCTGTTCTGATTAATTTTCTCCTCTCTTTTGAATTGATAGTGCTGTGAAACGTGCTGCTGTGAAAAATTGAGAATTTTTATACCCGTGCGTGTGCTGAGTGTTTGTTTTTTCCTCCTCTAACACATTACTCCATCTTTATGTAGCAATTTTTCAGGATGGTTATTAAGGCGGTGCTGATGTGGTTCCTGTTTATTTAAAAACTTTTTTACATCACCGTTCTCCGTGATGGGGACAGGGGAGTCAGTCAGACTAACGTTGTGTTTCCTACTCTGGGGATATGCAGGGAAACTGTGGACGAGGAGCATGAAGGTGGCTTACAACATCCTCCACAAGCTGGGAACCAAACAGGAACCCACGGTCCGGCCCGGGGATCGGGTGAGCTCCCGACACGCTCACACTGGGTTTCACCCAAATCCGCAGCAGCCAGCGGTAAAGAGAGTCCAGCTTTCCAGTCTGTCTAAACTCCACCGCCTGTTGCGATTTCACCACCAGGTCGCGCTGGTCTTTCCTAACAATGACCCGGCTGCATTCATGGTGGCGTTTTACGGCTGCCTGCTGGCGGAAGTGGTTCCCGTGCCAATCGAAGTGCCGCTCACGAGGAAGGTAAGGACGGGATGTCCTGGTGCCCTCGTTTCTCTTCCTCAACAGTCCCGACGCTCATCTCTGTGTTCTCAGTCTTTTCACTGTTGTTAACGGTTAATGTTGAGAGTAAATAAATCGCTCCGCCAAAAAGAATGACGGCTAACAATTCCTTAGGAACTCTCCTTGCAACCTGTCCATCCCCATTCAGATGCTGATAGGCCCAGACCAGCTTGCCCCTCCCCATTCAGATACTGATAGGCCCAGACCTGCTTGCCCCTCCCCATTCAGATACTGATTGGCCCAGACCAGCTTGCTCCTCCCCATTCAGATACTGATAGGCCCAGACCTGCTTGCCCCTCCCAATTCAGATACTGATTGGCCCAGACCAGCTTGCTCCTCCCCATTCATATACTGATAGGCCCAGATCAGCATGCCCGTCCCCTTTTAGATACTGACCAGCTTGGTGTTGATGAAAGTGCTTGATTTAGCAACACACACAGGTTAAGTTCCACCACGGATAGGCCTTTTCTGCCCACAAAGGGTGTGGATGAATGGGCTCTGTCCGACAACCTCGAATGAAGAGAAAGTATATCTGGTCTTTTATTTCCTAAGAAGTTTCTGTGAAAGTGTGCTAGCACAGTAATTTTTCCTTCAGTGTTCCCCTTCTGGTGTTCGAAAATGGTGTAGAAATACCGTGTTCTCACTCCTGGGCTTTGGAGTTTGGGTTGGAAACAAAAGAATTAAAACTCTGAAGAGGAGGAAGATCCGCTTTCGCTTTTCGCGTTAAGCCTCTCAGAAAAGCAATTACGGGAACCAGAGAAGAAACGTTGCTGCATCTGTCCCTAAAGCGATCTCCATAATTAGGGACACATAAAAGACTTCTGTAGGCGGTTTCAGTGCAGGAGTTGGAGACGACACTTCTGACGCGTATCCTGTCATCTGAAGGTTTTTCCTGTTTGTTCACTTGTGTGTAAAAATGACTTACCCACCAGGCGTGCCGGCGTTGTGTGAGTTTCACCTGAGCTGCCTAGCATTCGAGGGAGCTTTAATGAGCCCCCCTCACACCCCTCAACATTTTGTGTACGTCTGAGTGTGTGTGCGTGTGTGTGTGCGTGTGTGTGTGCGTGTGTGTGTGCATATGTGTGTGTGTGTGTGTGTGTGTGTGTGTGTGTGTGCGTGTGTGCGTATTTCAGAAAAACGTTGTGAGGGCTTTCTCCGTTTGTAACAGTTGCCTTTCTGCTTCTCTGCCTGTTGTTCAGGATGCAGGAAGTCAGCAGATCGGTTTCCTGTTGGGGAGCTGTGGAGTTACGGTAGCCCTGACCAGCGACGCCTGCCACAAAGGGCTCCCCAAAGGCCCTACGGGAGAAATACCGCAGTTCAAAGGTAAACCCGGACCACCAAGCGACCCCGTTTGTGAGGTTGGGCTCGCTTCACCTTCTGTTTCGACCTCCGTCACGCGTTCCTCAACCTGTGCCCTCTTCCAGGCTGGCCCAAACTCCTGTGGTTTGTCACAGAGTCGAAACACCTGTCCAAGCCCCCGCGGGATTGGTTCCCACATATCAAAGACGCCAACAACGACACGGCCTACATCGAGGTAAAGCCACAGTCCTGGTCAACACGCCTTACATAACTATGACGCTACCCTTTCCTCTGTCCTTACACCAAAATGGAATTGCTGTGAAACCTCTGAACTGTACTCGGTTACTGTTCAATTACAGCTCAAATCACTCGTAACGAGGAGACAGAGGGTTCTGTTAAAGCTGTAATCACATCCTAATTACGTCGTCGTTCTAGAAAGGTGTTTTCCGAATGTGACTTAATCCTGGCCGTGGCTTTTTATTCCCCTCACAAGGAGTTTGTTGAACAGGTTATTCTGCTGTGCCTTTCTGGCCTAGTTTGACGGACAGTGCATCTTGCATGGATTTTGCCTTTAGTGTGCCCCACCTCTTCACCTCTCACAGCCGAGGTTGAATCAGTGCAGACCCATCTAAATATAGTCTTATTGTTTCCGCCTGGAGGAATAAATAGCACTGCTAATGAATATTTAACGAGTTTTTAATTCCGAGCGGTCAGCTTTCTCAGATATGTTGTGCATTAATGCGCGCGAGTGCAGAGTGGAGCCCGCCTGAGTGCAGACTGAGCCCCATGAGCTGGGCTCTGTGTGAAGTCAGTCCTGCGATGCAGCCCAGGTGCTGAGGCGCTGCGTGTGTCTGGTTCTAATCCCTTCTCCTGCTCTTGGGCACAGTACAAGACATGCAAAGACGGGAGTGTGCTGGGCGTGACCGTGATGAGAATCGCCCTGCTGACCCACTGCCAGGCCCTCACGCAGTCCTGTGCATACACAGAAGGTGGGTGGGCTCAGCTTAACCACGCCCTCTGATCCACCCTCGACTAAGTCTCTCCTCTCGGAGCATGCCCGGCTGATTGGCTGTTGAGCGATGATGGACTGTAGCTGCAGGGTTCCCCATGTCATTTACCAGGGCTGTTTCTACTGTCTCTTCCAGCCGAGACCATCGTGAATGTTTTGGACTTCAAGAAGGACGTGGGGCTATGGCACGGCATTCTCACAGTAAGGCGGACATTTCATAAGTTACCCCTCTTTTCGTGCTTCCCGTAAGTCTCTCGGTGCGTCCCGTAAGTCTCTCGGTGCGTCCCGTAAGTCTCTCGGAGCTATCTGCCTCTGCTTCCCAGTGCATCACATCCTGTACCCGGCTTGGAATGCAACATTCCAGGATTCTGTGTCTTATAGATGAGGTTGAATGTTTTGTAAGCCCAAGCTGAAGATGGTGTGGAGCTGTGCTGTGAACAGGACGCCCCGCTGTGTTTGTTTCCATCAGAGCGTGATGAACATGATGCATGTCATCAGCATCCCCTACTCACTGATGAAGGTCAACCCGTTGTCCTGGATACAAAAGGTGTGCCAGTACAAAGGTCGGTACCCATCGCGTCTCGCTTGCCCTCAGCCCAATCAGGTTCCAGCTGTTCAGACCTTCAGGTGTGAGTGTGTCCATATGTAATATGACAGTTAGCAGTTTGTTTCTTGGTGTTGTTTGTCTATTTTTACAGTTGGTGTAATTAGCGGCTTAAAAGTGAACACATTGGCAAGTGTGCGCGTGTGTGTATGTGCACGGGTGCGTCTGTGTGTGCGCGCGTGTGTTCATTTTACGTTGCTCCAGTTCTCAACATGCTCTGCCCCCCCAGCAAAGGTGGCGTGTGTGAAGTCCCGGGACATGCACTGGGCCCTGGTGGCCCACAGGGACCAGCGGGACGTCAACCTCAGCTCTCTGCGCATGCTGGTGGTAGCGGATGGGTCCAACCCCTGTGAGTCACCTGCCCTTTGTGTGTTACAGAACTGTGTCACCTAGTGGGGCGCCTGTACCCCCCGCTGGCGGGTCACCTAGTGGGGGCGCCTGTAACCCCCGCTGGCGGGTCACCTAGTAGGACGCCTGTAACCCCTGGTGTTTTATTAGGGAAAAGAACTGACTGGAACCAGATAGGAGAAGGGGTACTGGACTGAGATTATGGGAGCGTGGGCGAGAGAGGAGTCAGGGCACTGCTACTCAGAATACAACAGAGGGCCAAAGCAGTTTGGTTTGTTTAACTAGTGGTCTAACGAGGGATATGGTGGGCTAGTAATTGAAGGCTGTCCCAGATGTTGACTGGATGTCAGGATGATCCACAGGGTGATGTGCGTAACCCGCGACAGAAGGGAACGCGCCGTGTTTATAAACCCCTACCCCTCTCTCCCCAGGGTCGATCTCGTCCTGCGACGCCTTCCTCAACGTCTTCCAAAGCAAGGGCCTTCGCCCGGAGGTGATCTGTCCCTGTGCCAGCTCGCCTGAAGCTCTGACCGTGGCCATCCGGAGGTGCGCCCCCTACTGGCCCGCAGTCTCTGCACATTCACATTGCTGGGTCTGATTCTGTTCCTGCTTGTGCAGGAGAAGTCTGTGGAAATTAGTCATGTTTTTTATTAACTGTTTTACAGGTTGTTTTTTTCCACACTCTTAAAACACACATTATAGCACATTCTTTTTTCATTTTCTTTTTTCAAACATCTGGTATGCGTTACAGCATTACTGCTAATTTAGTCGCTTAATAAAATAAGCAGAAAAGGACCGGTTGGAATTCCTGTCTCCGGCCCTTTATAGTGTCGCTGTTGCCACGTCTCGCAGGGTAGTTGCATCATGTAAAGCAGCTAACAGATGTGTGCTTTCAGTCTGGGATGTAAGGTGCAGACATCCACCGTTTCTCTCTCCCGTTCCTGTAAACGCCACAAAAGCACCTCACTTCTGCCCTGCTCTGACGTCTGGCGTGAGCTGGGTCGTGAGCACAGAACCTCCCGAGTGCGCTCTTGATCAGTGGATTTGTGTTTGACTGGCAGACCTACCGACGACAGCAACCAGCCCCCTGGTCGGGGAGTGCTGTCCATGCAGGGCCTGAGTCACGGGGTAATCCGGGTGGACTCGGAGGAGAAGCTGTCTGTCCTGACGGTGCAGGACGTGGGCACCGTGATGCCAGGAGGTAGGCCGGCCCGTTAAACCCACTCTGGGAGTGTGGGGCTCAGGTTGGGTACAGAAACTACAGCCGTAAGAAATAAAACCTCTTTTAGCCTCCCTCATATTCTAGCTGTGTACCTCGGTCAGCCCGGGGTCAGGGTCAGCCCGGTGTCAGGGTCAGCCCGTTGTCAGGTTCAGCCCAGGGTCTCGGTGCCAGGGTCAGCCCAGGGTCAGCCCGGTGCCAGGGTCAGCCCGGTGTCAGTCATTAGCGTGTTCTCACTTGATCCGGATCTCCTCTGCCCACAGCTCTGATGTGCGTGGTGAAGCCAGACGGGGTCCCACAGCTGTGCAGAACGGACGAGATCGGTGAGCTGTGCGTGTGCTCCATTGCCACAGGCACCTCCTACTACGGCCTCTCGGGCATGACCAAGAACATGTTTGAGGTGAGCGTTCAGTCTGACAACCTGGTTATTACCGCCTGAAGTTTGCTTAGGCCTACGTGTTCTGTGACGGTTCCTTTATCAAATGCAGCTTCACAATCAGTGTTTTTGCTTGTCACAAGTTTTTGCTTGTGATGAAAAAATGAAAAGCACAATCATCATGTGCCAATCAGCCCTGTAAGGATTACTGATGTGTGTTTTACAGTCTCTCTGGTATTCCCCGTTTCATTTTAACCCTGAACGGGAGCCTACCTGCCAATGCCGACGTGTAGGAGAGACTGAAACTACTCTTCCCTTTTGAGGGTGTAGGAGACCCCAACTGTGATCTGAGGGTGTAGATGAGACCCCGACAGTGTTCTGTGGGTGTAGGAGACCCCGACAATGTTCTGAGGGTGTAGATGAGACCCCGACAGTGTTCTGTGGGTGTAGGAGACCCCAACTGTGATCTGAGGGTGTAGATGAGACCCCGACAGTGATCTGAGGGTGTAGATGAGACACCAACAGTGTTCTGTGGGTGTAGATGAGACCCCGACAGTGATCTCTGGGTGTAGATGAGACACCGACAGTGTTCTGAGGGTGTATTGGAGACAGTGTTCCGAGGGTGTATGGGAGACCAGTAGTGTTCTGAGGCTGTATAGGAGACCAGTAGTGTTCTGAGGGTGTATAGGAGACCAGTAGTGTTCTGAGGGTGTATAGGAGACCAGTAGTGTTCTGAGGGTGTATAGGAGACCAGTAGTGTTCCGAGGTTGACAGAAGAGACTCTCCCCTGTGGACACAGGTGTTCCCCATGAGTGGCTCTGGGGCCCCCATCAGCGAGTACCCTTTCACCAGGACCGGCTTGTTGGGCTTCGTGGGGCCCGGCGGCCTTGTCTTTATTGCTGGGAAGATGGACGGGCTGATGGTGGTGAGTGGGCGGAGACACAACGCTGATGACATCGTTGCCACGGCGCTGGCGGTGGAGCCCATGAAGTTCGTCTACAGGGGGAGGTGCGTATCGGTGAAGTACCCAACCACAAGTCAGTGCTGTTAAAGAGTGAGAAACGGCCAGGACATCAGCGGGACGCCGGGGTTTCTGTATGAAGCGATGCGTGTGTCCCGCAGGATCGCCGTGTTCTCCGTCACGGTGCTGCACGACGAGCGGATCGTGGTGGTGGCGGAGCAGAGGCCCGACTCCACAGAGGAGGACAGCTTCCAGTGGATGAGCCGAGTACTGCAGGTAGGAGAGGGGAGAATCTGACGTTGAGGTAGTACCATCAACGCCGTGACTCCTCTGAGTCTCCCTGGTGATGCCTCAACCTCGACTGCCTTTCCCTTTTAGGCTATAGACGGCATTCACCAGGTGGGGGTGTACTGCTTGGCACTGGTCCCCTCCAACACCCTGCCCAAAACGCCGCTGGGGGGGATCCACCTGTCGGAAACCAAGCAGCAGTTCCTGGAGGGTTCCCTGCACCCCTGCAACGTGCTGATGTGTCCTCACACCTGTGTCTCTAATCTGCCCAAACCCAGGCAGAAACAGCCAGGTGTGTGTGTGTGTGTGTGTGTGTGTGTGTGTCAGGGTGTGTACACAGTGACACAAACCAGTCAGCACTTCCATCCCGGTTTTCATGCACCTTCAGCTGGCTTTCTCGGGCCAGTATGTCCACCATGACCTCAGGGTTTTCTTCCCTACCGAGCTCAGCACAAGTGCCGGTCTGCAGGAGACCAACGGCAGCGATTGGTTTGTCCAGTACTCGGTTGATTGATTGATTGATTGACTGAGTGATTCATTTGATTGAGAGGAGTGTTCAAAGCACTCAGTTGTGTTGCAGGAGGTTTTTATTGCAACCCCATAAATCCCGGCATGGTCCCACTGTGACTGTATCAGTGTGGTGACTGCTAGGTTAATTTACAGAGCACTTCCATTGCTCTTCATCAGCTGAAAGACTCTGTATAAATATAGCTCAATTCAATTGATCCATACCTGTATAGCACACAAGGCCACTTTTAGCCCAGCCGTCGCTGTAAATCTCATTGATTTGTATGAGATCACATTGTACAATTTGTGTGCTAGAGTTTATTGCAGCTGCAACCCATTCTTCAAGCAGTCTCTACTTGTGTGTGTGTGTGACATGGTTCGTGTGTGACGTGGTATGTGTCTTGCAGAGATCGGACCCGCCTCCGTCATGGTGGGGAACTTGGTGTCTGGGAAGAGGATCGCCCAGGCCAGTGGCAGAGATCTGGGCCAGATCGAAGACAATGACCAGGCAAGAAAGGTGTGTGTGTGGGGTCCCCCGGGCCTGATTTTCACAGCAGATTAAACCATGGAAAGAACACGTCTGTCAGGACAAGTCCATTCCGTGTTTAATCTCTCATTTTCCTCCACACCACCTTCAACGTCCTCACTGTGGGGTCATTTTCTCTCTGTTGGCCGTCCTCCTGTGAACCGACCTGGAGCCGCCCTGGCGTAGATGGTTCATCTGTCATTCACTCCTTGTCTCATCGTTGCCATGGTTATTACAGACTATTACTTAGTCTGCTGACTCCCTGTAACGTTCATCCCACAGAGACAGTCAGAAGGTCAGCTCTCTGATTTGACCTGCTGTACAGTACGTATGAAGCGACAGGTTTTCCCAATTAAACTGCAGTCATGTGACTCTCACATTCAGTTTTCCTCAAAACTCTCTACTTTGTCGGTACCCTCCGTGTTTGAATTTGAAGCCCGATACTGAGTGCAGGAGAGTAGATTTGAAGTGATTAAACGACAAAATATTGATTAATAGATTTAGTTTAATGCCACAGAGAGTACACGCCATGGCCTGTTAGCCTGTTAGAGATCATTTTCCTGCTGAAAGGGGATCATTACCCCCTCGGCCCAGCTGGATGGTACGGTTTACAAGCATAATTACAGGGTCTTTTTTGACACTTCACGTGTCTACCTGTGTGGCCTCCAGCCTTCATCGGACCCCGTCGACACTTCGAGACTCAGCAGTGCCACTCACTCACTACCCATCATTCAGTGCTTGTGTGCTGTGTGTGGATACGACTAGAAGTCCCATCATTCAGTGCTTGTGTGCTGTGTGTGGATACGACTAGAAGTCCCATCATTCAGTGCTTGTGTGCTGTGTGTGGATACAACTACATGTCCCAACATTCAGTGCTTGTGTACTGTGTGTGGATACGACTACAAGTCCCATCATTCAGTGCTTGTGTGCTGTGTGTGGATATGACTACTTGTCCCAACATTCAGTGCTTGTGTGCTGTGTGTGGATACAACTACATGTCCCAACATTCAGTGCTTGTGTACTGTGTGTGGATACGACTACAAGTCCCATCATTCAGTGCTTGTGTGCTGTGTGTGGATATGACTGCATGTCCCAACATTCCTCGCATGTTCCTTTCTGTAATCATCCTGGGCTCTCCTGTACGTGGAGTGTAGGATGAAGGCTTCCCACCATTTACATTCATCTGAAAATCAGGCCCCTGTGTGAGTGGATATTATTAGTATTTAAAATAAATCTTTATTTTTTATTTTTTATTTTTTTTTGGGGTGTATGGTTTCTAAGTTCTCCATTCCTTTTAAAAGGAAAATATAAGATGACGAAGTTCCCTTTCTGTGTGTTTAAACCTAGTACCTTCCTCACTAGCATGTAAATACATTATTACGAATCATTATGCCCTACCAAGTTAATGTAAAGCTGGTGGTGGTGGGCTGGGGGATTCACAGGACGTGTTACTTTTGGGATGAGGTGATTGGCTAGGAGATTCACTGGACGCGTGACTGTTGGGATGAGGTGATTGGCTAGGAGATTCACGGGACGTGTTACTGTTGGGATGAGGTGATTGGCTAGGAGATTCACGGGACGCGTGACTGTTGGGATGAGGTCATGGGCTGGGGGATTTCCAAGAAAAGTGTAAAGAAAGAGACAGGATTGGCTCTCCAATCTATCAATAGAGCTATTTAAAAAAATATGTTCTCACCAGCGACTTGGCTAATTTCCACCTTTGAACCGTTTCCTCAGTGTGTGGGGGTTTCTTTTCTTGTTTGTTCAGCCCTGTTCATAGAGGTTTCCTCACATTGTGGAGTTCGGGTGCAGCACAGCCTCACTGTGTGTGGAGCTGTTCAGTGCAAACCTTATTCCCGCTTCCTTTGTATATTTTAGTTCCTGTTCCTCTCAGAGGTCCTCCAGTGGAGAGCGCAGACCACTCCGGACCATGTACTTTACACGTTACTTAACTGCCGGGTGAGTGTCATCAGGGTCCTATTACAGTACGCTATTGAGTATCGCAGGGGAGTATCCTTGGGGCCCCATTACAGTATGTTATTGCGTATGCTGTGTTGCCTGCAGGGAACGATCGCCAGCTCGTTGACCTGCCTGCAGCTGCACAAGCGAGCGGAGAAGATCGCCGCCCTGCTGGCCGAACGGGGCCACCTGCAGGACGGGGATCACGTCGCTCTGGTCTACCCCCCCGGTGGGTCCCTGAAAGAGGCCCAGCGCCCTCTTCTTCAAACCTACATACTCTGACTGCACCGTCATCTCCACTGCCTATACACAACCCACATACTGCTTCGCAAGTAGACCTCCGTGGTTCCGTCTTCACCATTTCATTGTCCAACACTCTATCCCTGTCTTTATGCTCTAAATGGTGCGGTTTCCTGAACCCGTGTGTCGATAGGTTTGTGTGTCGGGTCAGTTCATTCTCTAGCCACCACTACTGGCAAAGGAATTACCGGCCCGCTGAAAAAAACCCAGTCGTTTTTACTTATGTATGCTGGAAAGTGTTGGCTACTACTCTGGAAATTTGTTGAGATGGCCAGAGGTTCATTGAGGCTCCTGAATGAGGGAAAACTCAAACCTCCTCCAGGATTTCATGTTGAAGCCTATAGACAGGGTAATGAAGAGGGCCCGTTAAGCACTATGGACTCAGACAGAGATGATGGTACAATAGAGCCACTCTATAAATAGCCTTTCAGCCAGTCAATCCTTCAACCTCCCTGCTTCTGAGGCTCACTCCTGCGTGGGCTGTGATTGATGGCGGGCGTTTGCCGTGTGTCCTTCATGCAGGAATCGACCTCGTTGCTGCATTTTACGGGTGTCTGTACGCTGGCTGTGTGCCAATCACGGTACGACCGCCGCATCCACAAAACATCGCTACCACCCTGCCCACTGTGAAGATGATTGTGGAGGTAAGTGAGCGTCGTTCTCCCTGTAGTCAGCTGTAGCGTAGCTGATTGTCCTAACGGCCGGCTGTAGCGCAGCTGATTGTCCTAACGGCCGGCTGTAGCGTAGCTGATTGTCCTAACGGCCGGCTGTAGCGTTGCTGATTGTCCTTACGGCCGGCTGTAGCGTTGCTGATTGTCCTTACGGCCGGCTGTAGCGTTGCTGATTGTCCTAACAGTCGGCTGTAGCGTTGCTGATTGTCCTTACGGCCGGCTGTAGCGTTGCTGATTGTCCTTACGGCCGGCCGTACGATAAGAACAGGTGTATTAATGCAGATTAATGTGTGTGTGTCTCTGCAGGTCAGTCGTTCTGCCTGTGTGATGACGTCCCAGGTGATCTGTAAGCTCCTGAGATCGAAGGAGGCGACGGCTGCCGTGGACGTGAGAACCTGGCCCCCCGTACTGGATACAGGTGAGGCTGGCACAGCCACGTCCTAATTTTCCCCACCCACTTAATCTCTGTTCCAGAATGGTCTCGTCCGTATCCTCATTTATATCCACATTACAAGCATAAAAAGCCGTATAACCCCTTCACCAGATGATTTGCCAAAGAAGAAGCCTCCTCAGCTCTACAAACCCTCGAACCCGGACACGCTGGCATACCTGGACTTCAGCGTGTCCACCACAGGGATGCTAGCAGGCGTGAAGGTACTTTTAATGAGTGTTTTGCCTTACCGTTTGCCTGGTGACTCATTTGTGTTGCTGAGTGTCTGTCTTGTCTGAACGAGCGAGCTACCTCAGACATCGCTACAGGACGCGACGCGACGTGATGTGTTTGTTCATAAGCAAATTAATCAGTGTTGAGTTTGGTTTTGAGGGTTCCCCCAGCCCCTGCTTTCATTGAGATTCAACCTCAACCATGTCCTCTGGGTCTTCTCAAAATCTCCCCCGTCTCAAGTTTCGGTGTGTCTGCCTTGATGGAGGGGGTTGTGTTGAACCTGTCATGTCTCTGTGTACCTCTCACCTCCACCCAGATGTCCCACACCGCCACCAGTGCCTTTTGTCGCTCAATCAAGCTGCAGTGCGAGCTGTACCCATCCCGTGAAGTGGCCATCTGCCTGGACCCCTACTGTGGCTTGGGCTTCGTCCTCTGGTGCCTCTGCAGGTGAGAGCTGGTACTGCGGCCCGGGCCTCGTCCTTTGCTGCCTCTGCAGGTGATATTTGTAGAAATATGTAGGTGAAGTGTGTACTCAGGGCACAAGTCCATCCTGATCCCTCCCTCTCTCTGCTGTGAAGTGTGTACTCAGGGCACAAGTCCATCCTGATCCCTCCCTCTCTCTGCTGTGAAGTGTGTACTCAGGGCCCCAGTCCATCCTGATCCCTCCCTCTCTCTGCTGTGAAGTGTGTACTCAGGGCACAAGTCCATCCTGATCCCTCCCTCTCTCTGCTGTGAAGTGTGTACTCAGGGCACCAGTCCATCCTGATCCCTCCCTCTCTCTGCTGTGAAGTGTGTACTCAGGGCACCAGTCCATCCTGATCCCTCCCTCAGAGTTGGAGGTGAACCCAGCGCTGTGGCTCCTGGCTGTCAGTCAGTACCGGGTCCGAGACACATTCTGCTCCTACTCTGTCATGGAGCTTTGCACCAAGGGACTGGGCCTGCAGACAGAATCGCTCAAGGTACCGCCAACGACGACTCCCCGCGGAAAACGAACTGCTGTCGTTTAGCATCAGTCTTTCTTTCTTTCTTTCTTTAAAAAGCACAGTGCAGTAGTTCTGGTAACTGGAAGTCATGACTGAAGCCTGGAACAGATTGCTAATGGTGTATGAAGACATACATGAGCTATAGCTCCGAATGAATTGAATTTCATTTCAGTGGAAGCAACTGCAAACTGTGGTGGAACCTGCTGGCAATTGGACTTTAAAGAGGAATGTTTACATTCGGTAACAATCGGTTCTGTTGCCATGGCCACCCAGAGCAATATTTTACTTCTGTCGGCCAGATCAATAAAGAACTAATGCAGTGCTCAATAAAATTTATGTGAAGCCTAATCTTTCCAGTAAATGTTTTTTTATTGTCTTTTGACAAAGTTTTTAATGATTATTTATAAACCGAAATCATTTCGGTCATAGTGTAAACTCACATGTCCTATTGACAGCAGTTTTCCAATGCTTTCTCTGAGATGTATCATTACCATACTAGGATTCATTTGATGATCTTTTGAAACTGACGCTCTGTGACAGTATGGAGGCTAACTAGCTTGTTGCTGGGGCAACCGTAAACAGCTTAGCCTGTTAATCAGCGAATAACCCAAGAACAGCAGAAGTGGCCGTAGTTTAGCCAGGACGTTTAGACCAGGCATATCCAGACGGTGGTTCTGAACTCTCCCGCAGTCTCGGGGGCTGGACCTGTCCCGGGTGCGGACCTGCGTGGTGGTGGCCGAGGAGCGGCCCAGGATCACCCTGACTCAGTCCTTCTCAAAGCTCTTCAAGGACCTGGGTCTCCACCCTAGGGCCGTCAGCACGTCCTTCGGCTGCAGGGTCAACCTGGCCATCTGCCTGCAGGTGGGTCCCCAGCTCAGACCCTGCTACACCCGTCCGTCAGCCCAGTGTAGCGGTGCCCGGGCCGTGGGTAAACCGCGGTGAAATGGCGCCCATCATGGTAAATGAGGTTCATTTGACTGGGAGGCGTGATTCAAACATGCCCTTTTGTTTTTTTTAAATCTTTTTCTCAACCTAGTTCAAAAATGTTTGCCCCCTAAAGTTGACACTGAAGTCTGAATGAGATTACTGTGCTGTAGCTTCAAGAGAAACGCTAGTTTTAATGGAATTGTATTTGAGGGGCATAACTGGGTTTTGGGGCGGGAGCAGAAGTAGCGAGAGGTCTGAGAAGGTGGAAGACTGCTTGTGGGTCACCGTTGAAAACCAGTATCTAAGCTTGACTTGGATGAAGGGAATCTGGAGGACGGACCACCGAATGGCCACTGAGGAGATCTGTGTTCTTCATTACATCTCACATGCAGTTTCATGGTTTTCTTTCAGTACTCATCCTGTTTACACCCGTTCTCTGAAATAAGAATCGGCCAACCACTTCCTTTGTTTATGTAAAAACCTTTGTTTATTTTCCCCCCACAGATTTCCCACTGTTCAAATTAGATTATTCTGCTATGTTTTTAGCAGATTTAATTTGTGCAAATTCGAGATGCCGGGAGTTCTCTTGTATAAAGCAGCATAAGGAGAGTGTGGGAAAGCTTAAAATGTAATATGTTGTAGTTTAATTTTAACGTCTGAAAGCCAGAAACATTCCTGCTGACCTAAAGTTTCTCTGATTCTAAACTATATGCTACCTTACAGGAAACCTTACAGGTTTTTTAGCCCCCGCCCCCTGAAAGTTTGTTCCCATGGCGACTTGAGTGTGTCAAGATGTTCTTGCGCTTGGTAGTCATGTTTTACATTTATTTATATTTGGTCTTTTTTCATTTGTTTTTGTTTTTTCCCCTCCGGCTTTTTGCATAATCCCCGCCCACATATCTCATATTTGGTTTTGTCTTCGTTCCTCCTCCTCCCCCCCGCCCCCGCCCCGCCCTTCCACTCCTGCTGCTACAGCCTCACAGGCTGGCGAAGCTGGCCGAGCAGGTAGGGGGTTTTTATGTTCCCTAAATATCATGTTCCTCCATTGGAACAGGATTCACGTTTCCTCAGTGACCCCTATATCATTTTCCTCCAGTGGAACAGGATTTATGTTCCCTTATTATCAGGTTCCTCCTATAGAACAAGATTCGTGGACCATGAGTATCAGGTTCTTCCAGTGGAATAAAACCTGGAATGTTCCCTTATTATCAAGCTCCTCCTTCCTCCTGTGGGACAGAATTAATGATAAATATCAAGTTCCTGCTCATTCATCGGGTTCCACTAGTGGATCATGATGACGGGCTATTAGCGCCAAAGCCACCAGTCACCGCATTGGACCCTGTTCTCCTGGCACTAAAAGCAACTCAAAACTTTGCGTTTGCCGTATTTGTTCTCCCCGCTGATCCACCGTAAGTCAGACGTCCGGCCGCGTGAGCGAGTTAGCGGTGGGCTGAAGATTCCAAAGGGAGCCACAGGTTCTGCGGGTTTAGCAGCCACCTCTGATTTGGCACCCGTTTGGTTTACTCTTGGTAACGTGACAAGAATTGGCTAGCACTGAAACGATTAAAAGTCAGCTTGGAAGGATAACCCGCAGAAGCTGCGACTCTCCAGGACCAGGTTTGGCCCACCCTGTTTTAGACTGACCGCGGAAGCGAAAAAGGTGAGTGTGATCGGGATACGTGGGATTGTCCACCACAGAGCTCTGTATTTGTTATTTGAAGGGCTTGTTGTATTAACCCTTCGGTGAGAACCGGCTGCACCTCACCTGTCTGTAGCTGTGGAAGTGGCTTTGTAAAGATGAAGTGGAGTGTGTATATTATATGTGATATGGTAAAACTTCCTCATTGTCCTCGCAGTCTATTGTTGGTGAGCTTAAGCTAATTTGTCTTGGCTTTTAACTTTATTTTTATTCTTACCTCCCTTCCGTGCTCTTCTACCCCCTCAGTTGTTCAGATTAACACCGAATTTAGAGGACTTTTACCGGACATTTCGAGGTGTTACTGTATATATGTATATACACACTATTTATCAGTCTCTTTGTTGTTGCAGTCTGCAACACTGCCAAAAACTTGAAGGGGCCAATGTCCAGTGTTGTGCCTGTGTTCTCTTGCTGTTGTTTGGGGTCAAACCTTGACCGCTTGCACTGCTCTCTTGCGCTCCCTGGTGGAGGGCAGTATTTGGTTTTGGGTTTTGTTTTATTCTTTTTGGTTAGTGCTAACCTATGAGAGAAGCTGTCACATTGCACTCAGTTCATCTGGTCCCGAGCCCACGTGACGTTCCCTGGGCAGTGGCGCGCGCGACACGTTGTTTTGTGTCGGAGTACGGGGGTTGGCATGTGTGAGCCAGCTATCCACTGCTCATGGATCAGTCTGACCGCCATCCAGTGGCGAATGACCTGGGATCACCCGTCGCCATAGCAACGTTTCTTCCATTCACCACCGGCGCAGGCAGCCTTGTGTGTTTTTGCCTTTGATATTGGGTCTTTCCAGTTCATTAGTGAACCGCGTATACATCAGCTGATTGTCGCTCTGTGTTTGCATGTGCACATGAATTCCCATCTCTTGAAACTTCATGGTGCTGTTAACTGGGATTTCCTTTTTTCCATTTTTCAGTTTGTTTTGATTTTCATGGTCCAAGCTTCCTGTTTGTACATACCAGTGCTTCAGTATGTTTTAGAAGACTGTGTGTCTTACCTCATGTGTCTTACCTCATCTTTTTTTAGTTTTGTCTAAAAGCTTCCATTCAAACAAAGTTTTGAGAATTGCCCTAAAGCACTAACTGCTGGCTGATGATGAGGATGACGAGCTGTTCTGCCTTCCTCATGGGAACTCATGATTGTCATTGGTTGCAGGGCACCTCGGGACCAGACCCAACGACGGTGTATGTGGACATGAGAGCCCTAAGACATGACAGGTGAGGATCCAGTTCCGTTTAGAGAGGTGTCCTTAAACATCTCTAATGCTCCACTGCTCCTCCTGTGACATCTCTAATGCCCCACTGCTCCTCCTGTGACATCTCTAATGTCCCACTGTTCCTCCTGTGTCCAGTTCTACACTGTTCCTCCTGTGTCCAGTTCTACACTGTTCCTCTTGTGACCAGTTCTCCACTGTTCTACACTGTTCCTCTTGTGACCAGTTCTCCACTGTTCTACACTGTTCCTCTTGTGTCCAGTTCTCCACTGTTCTCCACTGTTCCTCTTGTGACCAGTTCTCCACTGTTCTACACTGTTCCTCTTGTGTCCAGTTCTCCACTGTTCTACACTGTTCCTCTTGTGTCCAGTTCTACACTGCTCCTCATATCTCTAGTTTATTCTTTTTTTTTTTGTTGCCCTAATCATTTAGGGAGAGCAGGACTCATTAGTTATCAGATAGGGTTGTAAAAAGCTTGTTTTTCAAAATGATTAAATGTCAGCCGTAGTATTTACTCGGTGTGACATTTACAACATTGCTGCGTAGACGCCTCCACTAGGGCTGATTTCACAGAGCTCACTGCTGGAGGTTTCACTGGATTTTCTGCTGTGTTAGAGCTATACACCCTGGGGAACTCAAACTCTCAGCCCCTCCCATTCAGTTTTCTAAACGCTACGTCACACTTCAGCCCTAATACTTGTGACTTTCATGTGTTTTATTTAACAATTCAGGATTCGGCTTGTGGAGAAAGGCTCTCCACATAGCTTACCTCTAATGGAATCTGGAAAGGTGAGTCAAGCTATTACAGATTTAAACAGCAAAATATATTACTGTCTCCCCATAAAGGGTAAATACATTTTATTACATTTCAGAAGCCTTCTTCTAGTTAATTATGAACCTGGCTTTTCTAAGCCTTTGAATTTAATTGGTCCCAGAAGGGCGTTGCTTTAATCTGAGCAGTGGAATTAACTGGAGTATCTGGTAGTCCACTTCAAAACAGATGGCTAACTTTTACTGTATTTCACAAGGCTTGGGGTATCATTCAGTTAATCTGTGAGGTTATTTTTCAGTGACTTCTTCTCCTAAAAACCTTTGAGACTGAGATGAATTCACAAATGGCTAAATCTCTTTCAGATTTTACCCGGGGTTCGAATCATCATCGCCAACCCAGAGACCAAAGGACCATTAGGAGACTCGCATCTTGGAGAGGTCTTAACCGTGAACATGCATGACCTGCAGTAGAACGCGCCCGTCTCGGCAGTGGAACGCGACCTACACATAGAGAGGGCAGCCAGTTTTAGCGAGTTTAGTTTTTGTAGTCCTCTTATTCAGCAGTGGGTTCCTTGGTGTATGTAGGTATATCACTATATGTAGGACCACTATATGTAGCACTACACTGTATGTAGGACCAGCAGCAACATATATATATGTATATATATATCACTCTGGTTCCTAGGTGTATGTAGGTATATCACTCTGGTTCCTTGGTGTATGTAGATATATCACTCTGGTTCCTTGGTGTATGTAGGTATATCACTCTGGTTCCTTGGTGTATGTAGGTATATCACTCTGGTTCCTAGGTGTATGTAGGTATATCACTCTGGTTCCTTGGTGTATGTAGGTATATCACTCTGGTTCCTTGGTGTATGTAGGTAT
>JAOYSI010066435.1:0-22936 GCA_025775065.1 Hiodon alosoides | reverse complement strand
TATATATAATTTGCCATGCCCTCCAGTATTCCAGGTTTACCGTCTCTGCCACATGGGACCAGTGTTAGAAAGACCCTCCCAAATTAACCATGACTGACATTGTAAGGTGAGTATAAAAGGCCCGTGATTGCAGGAGAAAGCTCTTAAGTAACGTCCCCAGCAAAAATCAATGGTTGGTCTTCTTGTATTATAGCTAATAAGTGTCAACACAGCGGTCTGGTATGAGACAAGCGAACATGAGGTCACATTGCATCCCACTCAAGATTTGCTGCTACGCCGATAGACATTGCACAGGATACAGTTCCAAAAGACGCAAACATTGCTAGAGTTTCTATAGCTAAAAGTGCTGCCTTCCTGCTTTTTTTTCACCTGTCACACTCCATAATCTCATGCCTTGTCATAACAGCTAGTTTTATTAGGACTCCACAGAAGAACAGTGAAAAGAAACCCAGAGGGGGGGTT
Organism: Hiodon alosoides; assembly: GCA_025775065.1. Taxonomy (NCBI): domain Eukaryota; kingdom Metazoa; phylum Chordata; class Actinopteri; order Hiodontiformes; family Hiodontidae; genus Hiodon; species Hiodon alosoides. The sequence continues at coordinate 22,474 of JAOYSI010066435.1, read as the reverse complement.
CACTTTTCTGGACCCAGTAGTGTAAAATAAGAACCATAGGTGGGAAATACTAATTAAATTAAATTAGAAAGTTTTTTGTTTTTTTTTGCCTATAAGGGAAGTCTTTGTTGTCCCACGCAGACAGAGTAGTCTAGCTCACCGCCATAAAAGTGTGACTTAAATATTGTTACAACGTGTACATTTTCCATTCCTATAGGAGCGCTCCACATGCTACCGCAAAGGAAACAACTTTACCATTTCGTCGTGTGAGCCATGCGATGTTCTACACGTGTCATAAAGTAATAAACCACCCTCGTTACTGAAAGGTAGTAAATGTCGGTCTGTAGATGAATAACAATGAGCGTTGTCGGGGGGCTCCGCGGGGCAGTGAAATTGAATGGCTCTGTTGAGCCCGAGATCCTCGGGAGCTAATTGAATGAATGATAATGAGGCAGATGCTCGCGTGCCTTTACAACACAGGTCCCAACGACGCATTCCACCGTCACAAACTTTTGAGTGATGTGCGGGCTCCCTGCGGTTATAGTGGACCTCATCCCGGCTAGGTTCCACCTGCTAGATCCATTGTTTAAGAAAGAAAAAAAAAGCCCTTGATTTCAATAACAAAAGTTCAATGCGCACGCTTTCAACACGTTTACGGCATCGGCAGAGGAATATCGGTCCATCTGATGTAGTAAGTAACAGAGTCCAGCACTACTTCGTCTCTCAACATTAGAAGAAATTAGTAGAAACTCTGGTACGCATTAAATTGTTGTAGGACACCAACACTGCCCAATTCTAATGCATACGCATCTGCGTGTATAGTTTTCCCCGAAAAAAATGTCTATTAACTTAACATCTAGTTTATTTAGTATTTGCGCTTTCGATATTTTTCTGGGACGCCCTGGTCCTGCACGCGAGTCTTAGCATGGTAAACTAACGATTTTTTAAGTTTGGTACTGCACCTGTTTTTGATCCACGTAACTCGGAAACACTTTAGGTATCAGCGTTATGTCGTCGAGTTTTAGACATATGTGCACAAATTAAATGGAGTTTTTGTAAATAGACGTGTCTAATTTTATTAAGGTTGCATCTGTCTCTAGAACTTACAAAATCGGTTTTTTTTTCTGCAATTGGCTTGGTTACATATAGAAGCTCCCCTTGTATAAATCCAAACGGTCTTCAGTCTCTTTGTGTTGGGAATGTGATTAGCACCCAGCCTCTGCAGCTCTAATGACATTATACCGCTCTGAGCGCGTCGCGGCGCTTTGGTACGTCGTGTGAAAGACCATCAGTCCGTATCTAACCTGATCAGAGATCAGAGATCCCGTTGCCTGAACCCAGTAATTCAGACGTTTTACGATGTTTGAACGCGTCTGTTTGGGTTCTTTGTTCAAGTGAAGAAACCCTTTTCACTGGTTATTATTCAGTACACCTTCTCACACGGACAAACTAACGGTTTTAATTTATAATCTAGTTAGAGTGCAGTAATGCTCAGTTTAGATTCGGAACGTGATCGAAATAGTGATTACTTGGTCGTTGGAAGAAACAAAGTGCTCGGAGATTTAGCTGTTAAAGACACGGAATTGTTTCGTCGTCAGTGATGAAATCTGTTACATTTAAGTAGGCCATTGTGTTGCCATGCATTATTTGGGATTGCTAAGGTCTAATAAATGGTCTGGTTTCAGTCAATACGCAGGCAGACTACTTTTAAGGAAAGGACAAAGGCCTATTGTTCTGCTTCTGAAGGTGTCCAAAGTTGCCATTAATTGCAAGCCGAGGTGTGGGCTTTAACTTTTAGCCTGCCTGATTTCATGTTGAAATTTCTGTGTGGGTATGTGTTTGCGGTGGCTTGCATTGTCACTCTGAGGTAAGAATTAGCCTATTAGCTAAGAATCGGTGTATATACAAAACAGCTCTACTTGGTGTAGTTCAGGTTAAAGGCAGGCCCACTTTGCTTGTTTCAGTACACAACATTTGTGGGATCTGATCTTTTGGTTCCACGTAGCACACACCTTAAGTTAGATGTAACCCTCCAAAAGATGCATGTGATTTAGCTGTGATTTAAACAGCTGTAATGGAGGTCGTATTAATAACAAAACAGGATTCTGGGGTGAAAAAGGTTTTATACCATTTTTATTTCTGGTATTTAAAACATAATGTATATTTATGTGAAAATTGTCCATGATAAATGCCTGTTGCCTCAGTTTATCTTTTTTAAAAATCAATTTAGATTTATTTCTCCAGCCCACAACCGTGGTAGCCTTGCTTTAAGTGTTGTGTCCAAATGTTTTTCCTAGCGCAGAAATGGATTCCCATTAATATCAAGTTGTGACATTAAATTCAGGTTAAATCTACCCTCTTCTACCAATTATCAGATGAACAGAAGTTACTGAAGGAGTCCACAGAACTGTTTTAGGGAGATTTATCAACCCTCTTGGAAACAATAGAGTGAAGAAATTGAATTAGATTATCTCTGAATCACACTCTCGATTTGCCACTTTTTTTTTAAAGAGGGTTTCCTCAGAGCTGAATTGATGCAATTACTGGTTTGGATTGTTGGAGACTCACGCCAGATGGCCAAGGGTTTTCTAAAGCCACAGTTGCTCGTGTTTACTATAGAGCTTCTTAAGCAAATATAGGAACCGGGAATGTACCAGATCTCCAAAGTCTCAAGGCAGTGTTTCTTTATAGGATAGAGATTTTTTTTTTTTATAGGAGAGAATGTTTATCGCCGCTACCCAGTGATGCATATATTTGTAGTACAATGAGTTATATGGTGATTTGTTGTTCACCTCTATAAAGAGGGCAGTCAATAGCAGGTTTAAAAATTATTTTAACTGGCACCGAGAGAAACAGACAGACAAAATTAAACTAAATGGGACTAACATCCGAAGGAGACTCTGCATTTAGAACTGTACAAAAACTTTCTCCATCTGCAGAGAAAAAGTCCAGCTATGTTTCCTTAGTCAGCTGGCTCTGAAACTCTTTAAACACCACTAACACCAAAACGTCATAGTACAGCAACACCGACGTGCTGCTAATCAAGAAAGCCAAATTACGGACCAAATAACAAAGTTTACCTGGAATGTTACTTGGCCCTAAGATAGAGATTATATCTTGGTAGACTCAGTGACCACAACCTGGCAGCCAAGACAGACCCGGCTTCCCAGTTTGAGACGGATTTACTTTCTCCTTAAACGTGATACAATACTCCCAAGTTAGGGACATCTACTTCAGTAATATCACGATTTCCCGAAAAGGAATAACAAAAAAAGTTGAGGAAAAAAAAAACAAAAAAAAACAGAAGTTAAATACTGTTAGGTGAGGGACCCACACCCGATCGCATACCTTAGCCTGAGGGAGGCGCTATTGAGCATCTGCACATGCCAATCAGTCTACTGTTGTTCTACTATTCATATAAATATCAACCTACATTTTTTTGTGGTATTATTTGATTTTTACCAATCTTTTATTTTGCTATACTCTATGCTGCAAGCCTTGCCAATAAAGCACGATTTTAATTTGAGAGGGGGATCGGAATATTTCAGAGGATTGCATTTCTATCTTTATGATGAAGTTATTAATCCCCCATTTTATGATGGCATATTGCAGGCCACTTGTTTTCTCTTGATCACTAAACTGTAAGAATGCATTGTTAATATAAGATGTTGCATACCATAAAACCACAACTTTAAAGATAGAAGTATGTTTTACTTAGTCATTTGATTAACTGCCAGCATTGAATTAAATTAAGTCTTGCCATCTTATAATATTTGCAATGGATAATAAATGAGTTTGTCCTGAATCGTTTGCCTCTGCTTTTGTCGAGGCACGCGGTCAGATAGAAAACCGGGTGTTGACTCCAGTCGTTGTTCGCGAATGAATAGTGGCTCTGTGATGAGTGGATAGCAAGCGGCAACAGGGGCAGCACTTGATTTGGGAAGCGTTTTGTCTCAGCTAAAGAAAAGCTGCAGTTTTACTTTGGGGCGGGCTATGTGGGCCAGGCAGTCTGCGGAGACGCACCACAGACGGTAGGAGTACACAGCAGCGCGCACAAATCTTGTAGTTACGTTTCCCACAAATGTCTACGAGGACGTGTGCAACAGATCCGTCTGCGGGAGCAACGCTTCGTTCCAATATAAACGTTTTTATGTAAGTCGCCAAAGCCTAAACTTTTCGAATTTTTTAAAGGATTTAAATAATTTTATTTCAAAACCTTTTAAGTTTATTTTAATATTAGAAACAAAGCGTATCTCAACTCCCTGGACTTAAATAATTAGTCAACATGATTAAGTTTTAAAAAGAAAAGGCTTCTTTGTGCATTTTTTTGGGAATTACCGTCAGAGTACCAGAGACCGTTTATCTGAAAATGAAAAACACAAAGGGAAAGAAGCTCATTTGGTTGACTTTGAGACTTGTTTTGTTGGTGACCCTAACGCAATACGTTTCAGGTAAGACTTTGAAATACAAAGTTTACGAGGAACAAAAAGTAGGAACGGTGATAGCAAGACTAAAGGAAGACGTGGCCGATGTTTTATCCAAACTCCCGAGTTATGTTTCGCCGCGGTTCCGCGCTATGCAAAGAGGGAGCACTCCCTTTCTCTCTGTTCGCGAGGAGGATGGGGAGATCAGCATTGGAACGAAAATCGACCGTGAACAGCTCTGCGAGATAAACCTCAACTGCTCCATTGAATTTGACGTGATTACTCTACCGACGGACCATTTACAGTTATTCCACGTTGAAGTAGAAGTATTGGACATCAATGACAACGCGCCGCAGTTCTCCCGCTCCGTCATTCCCATTGAGATATCGGAAAGCGCGGCTGTGGGGACTAGGATCCCCTTGGACAGTGCTTCGGACCCAGACGTCCGCGAAAACTCTCTTCACACGTATTCCTTGACTCCAAACAACTTTTTTAAAATTGACATAAGGACGAGGACTGACGGAGCGAAGTACGCCGAGCTTGTTGTCGTTAAGGAATTGGACAGAGAGGTACAACCGAGCTATGAACTCCAGCTAATGGCCTCCGATACGGGCGTTCCTCCTAAATCGGGCTCAACACTTCTTAAAATTAGCGTAACAGACTCCAATGACAACAGCCCCGTTTTTGACGAGCAATCATATGTGATCAATCTACCGGAGAATTCTCCTTTGGGCTCTCTGCTCATTGATCTTAACGCCACCGATCCAGACGAAGGGACCAACGGTAAAATTGTGTATTCTTTCAGTAGCCACGTATCTCCTAAGATTTTAGAAACATTTAAAATAAACTCTGAAAATGGTCATCTAACACTTATAAAGAAAGTTGACTTTGAAAGCACTGTGTCATATGAGATTGACGTTCAAGCTCAAGACCTTGGACCCAATTCAATCCCAGGGCATTGTAAAATTATTATAAAAGTGGTCGATGTTAATGATAATAAACCTGAAATCAACATTAATTTAATGACCGCTGGGAAAGAAGAGGTGGTCTATATATCAGAGGCTGTCCCGATTGACACCTTTATAGCTCTGGTTAGGGTTGACGACACTGACTCCGGCTTAAACGGAGAAGTCGTGTGTAGGCTTCACGGTCATGGACATTTCAAGCTTCAGAAGACTCATGAAAAGAACTACATGATCTTAACCAATGTTTCCTTGGACAGAGAAAAGAGATCAGAGTACAGTCTGACAGTGATAGCGGAGGACCGAGGCATTCCAAATCTCTCCACCATTAAACATTTCACCGTCCAGGTTTTGGACGAGAATGACAATCCTCCGCGCTTCGAGAAAAGCAGATATGAAATCTTCAAGTCTGAAAACAATTCTCCCGGGGCCTATCTCACGACAGTAATGGCCAGCGATCCTGACCTTGACACCAACGGACAGGTGACCTATACCATTCTGGAGAGCTTCATTCAAGGAAGCTCCATCTCCACCTACGTCACCATTGATCCGTCAAACGGCGCCATCTACGCTCTGCGGAGCTTTGATCACGAAGACGTCAGCAGGATCGTCTTCGTTGTGCAGGCGAGGGATGGCGGGGACGCACACCTGACGAGCAACGCGACCGTGCTGCTGACCGTCTTGGACGAAAACGACAACCCCCCAGTAATCGTTGTGCCTCAGCTGCGGAACTTCACCGCAGATGTGCCTGTTTCCATGTACGCGGATGCGGGGCAGCTAGTGACCGTCGTCAGAGCGACGGACCGAGACACCGGCGTCAACGCAGAGCTCACTTGCTCAATAGTCGCCGGCAACGAACGCGGGTACTTCACGATGGACTCAAAGAAGTGCGAAATACACACCAATGTCAGCATGGAGGATGTTCCCCAGGAGCACTTTGAGCTGGTTGTTCTGGTCCAAGACAAAGGGCCCACCAGGCTCAGTGCCAAAGCCATCTTAAAGTGCACGCTGTACGAGAACATTAACAGCCACGTCCAGCCGGAGTTGAGCGACAGCAGCCAGTCAGCTCTCGATGTCTCCATGATCATCATCATCTCCCTGGGAGCCGTCTGTGCCCTCCTCTTGGTCATCATGGTGATTTTCGCCACGCGGTGTAACCGAGAAAAGAAGGACACGCGGTCTTATAACTGCAGGGTGGCCGAGTCGACGTACCAGAATCATCCCAAGAAGCCTTCCAGGCAGGTTCACAAGGGGGACATTACCCTGGTGCCGACGGTCAATGGTACATTGCCCATCAGGTCTCACCACAGGTCACCGTCATCCTCACCAACCATGGAGAGGGCCCAGATGGGTAGCAGGCAGAGCCATCACAGCCGACAATCATTAAACAGCCTAGTTACCATATCCTCCAATCACATCCCAGACAACTTCTCCCTTGAGCTCACTCACGCCACTCCACAAGTAGAGGTAAGAGAACACGTCACTATGCAAGATTTAAAAAAAAAACTGCTGTTACGGTGCAAACACTGCACTTAATGTGCGGCGTTTCTTAAATGAGTTTAACTGAGTTTATCCACCTTAACTAATTCACCATCAGTCCTGGTCCTGTAATGCAGCAGGCCTTAAATATACTCATGTTCTTGTCGCTGTGCAGTAGATGATTAACCAGGGTTATTCTGATTAATTTGTTTTTATGTTGCATCTGTGCATCCCTATGCAAACTTTGACAAGCCATTTTGACATCACTTTTGGACAATTTTCAGTTGTGTTTTTTTTTCAGTTCTCATGCTTATGGTCTCCATTATCTCTCGTATTACCATGACACGCTCATTCATTTCCCGTCTGTTCCATTAGAATTCATTTTTATTTATTCATTTTGTTTTTTCATATAGCAAGTCTCACAGCTTCTGTCAATGCTCCATCAGGGCCAGTACCAACCAAGACCAAGTTTCCGTGGGAATAAATACTCGAGGAGCTACAGGTAATCTATTCATAGCAGTGACGTTTTTAGCCTAGCGACGTCGTACAGGGAAGGTGCTATAGGCTGCTGCAGAACACAAAGAAAAAAACCAACCCATACAAGATATGTTTATGTTTACTGAAGATTGCAGGTGAAGATGTCTGAAGGGCCGGAGGGTTTTGCCACTGTGATTGTAGATCATTTTGATTGCAGATCATTTTGATTGCATGCAAATAGGCCATCTCACGGCATTAATGAGTTGTGCATTTTATTTATTTGTTATGATTTTATGCATTGTGTTTGAGACAAACCATGTCATGTTACCACACGCTTACGGCGATTATCTGAACTGCAGCGTTAAACTGAATGTCGTCGCTCCTGTAAGTGGGTGCCGTGAAGAACCCTAACATGGCCGCACCGTTGGCAGGTAGAACACAAGCGGTCGGAAAAAAACCAGCCCATACGATTCGCTAAGCCACCCGTTCCGCGTACGAGAGTTCTGCGCATGGAGCGCCGCGCCAGCTTAGCTAAGGGGCACCGTTTTTCCCCTACCGTAATGAACCGGTATCAGAGCGAGGGTGACCGTTTGTCCCACGCGTCTTCTTCCAGATATGCTCTGCAAGATATGGATAAGTTCAGCCTGAAGGACAGCGGCCGAGGAGACAGCGAGGCGGGGGACAGCGATTACGACCTGGGGAGAGAGTCTCCCATTGACAGACTGCTGGGTGAGGGCTTTAGTGAACTATTCTTCACTGATGGGCACAACAGGCTAAACCCAGGTATGCATGGTAACGCTGGCACCGCCCTCAAAACTGTACCAGCCCGCCGCTTCGTTGCGGATGGGTGATCGTGGTTGTGGAGTTTTAAAATAAACACTGTCACACTTCCCATGTGGACATTTTTCTGCAGTGAGATAAATGCAAAGCCCCTCAGACTTCTTATCAGTAAATTAGCGATCATGAAAAAGTCTGATTAATCTTTTTTTTTCCTTTTCTTACACCCCCTAGCCTTCATATTGAATATCATTGTTCCAGTAAAGATACGAATGCGCTTCTGAATTGGAATCCACATTTTGAAATGCTATTTGTAAACGAGCCGCTTTCATCTTTTATAATTTTTTATTATTTTTTTATATGGCTTTCATCAACCGGGGCCAAAGAAGCGTCACATCAGTTTTCAGAACCTACAGAATTTTGTATTTATAATGTTTAAGATGTATTATAAATGACCCTTTCAAAGTTAATGGGTGCTTAATAATGTCACTGAAATGGGGCTGAATAATGCACATCGTTACATGACTATGCTGGCATATTTGATTTAGCCAATTCATTATTGAGGGACGTCTTTGGGTATTGAATATTGCGTTGGGTTTAGTCTTTATTTAGCTTTTTAACGTATCCATGTTTCTTTCTGCTATTAAGCATTAAGCCTAATTCTTAAGAGGGCATGAAATGCGTATCTGGTTACATCTCTACGATTGGGTATTATTGTTCAAAATAGCAGTGGGGAATTGTATATTTAAACTGCTCGTATTTCATCGTGAGGACCTCATTATCATCAATAAAATGAGCGTGTAACAACAGTGGAAAATGTAAAAATAAAAATGCTTTCATGTTGGTGCGCGTCACACATCTGCCCGTATTTCAGTCTTTTATATGACTGGCCATTTGGGTACTTTCAAGTCTGAACCATTGTGAAAGTAGGTTATTCTTTTTGAGCAAATCATTTAGAGGCTCCTGAACAGAGGTAGGCATCCCTGGTCCTGGAACACTGAGGTTCACTGAACACTTGGGATCAGGGAATTCACTAAATGAATGCAGACGGCCGTATGTTGCTGGAGCTCACAGTTTACACCTAAATTATCCAAAGAATTTTGGCACTCCAGGAACAGGGTTGCCGACCCCCCTCTTTGGAATTTAGTCATTTTAATTACAAAATTGAGAACAATGGAGTTGATCAGGACTAATCGACTGTCCCTTTTCTGTGGCCATTTCAGCGATGAAACTTTGTACAGAGGAATGCCGGGTCCTGGGTCATTCGGACCAGTGCTGGATGCCTCCCCTGACGTCTCCGCTGTCCTCTGACTATCGAAGCAACATGTTCATTCCTGGGGAGGACCCCCATCAGCCCGTTGTGGAGGAGGACCGGCAGTCCGTCGACTCCAACGAACGCAAGAGGAGCTTCTCCACGTTCGGGAAGGAGCCCGGGGCCGAGGGGGAGGGCGAGGGCGAGGACGAGGGCGAGGACGGGGAGCTGGGCGGCGCCTCCCTGCTCTCCGAAATGAGCAGCGTCTTCCAGCGCCTGCTGCCACCCTCACTGGACTCCTACGCGGAGGTGAGCGAAGCGGAGCGGGCCAGCTCTCTGGAGCGCAGGAAGGGTCACTTGCCCGGGAAACCCCCCGCCTACCCCCAGGGTGTGGCGGCCTGGGCGGCCAACACTCACTTCCAAAACCCGGGGAGCAGCATCGGCCCGACCGCGGTGAGCCACGTAGGCGCCCAGGCCCCTTTAAAATGGCTGCCGGCCATGGAGGAAATCCCAGAGAACTACGAGGAGGACGACTTTGACGTCCTCAACCACCTGCAGGGCAAACGCAGCGACAGCAGGCCTGAAATCATGGACGCCAGTGAGCTGGTGGCTGAAATAAACAAACTTTTGCAAGATGTCCGGCAGAGCTAGACCAGGGATTGTGCTCGTTTCTCCGAGGAACGTTTCCATGTTCATGGGAATCTCGGAGGTCGAACAGAACTGCGATTGTCATTCCGTTGCATTTATAATGTAAATGTGCGTGTGAATGCTAAATATCCAAATATGTTGCATTTTCTTGTTCCGTACACAGTGTACACAACGTGAGTAATTACCTTTGTATTTTAAAAATACATTTATACTCTTTATATTTATATTTCCTGTGTATATAATTAATCAAATAAAGTTTATTTTTATATATGGATCGCATGTTGTAAAAAAAAACAAAAAAAAAACAAGACTTTGATATGGTGTATGAAAAAGTATTTAAATTCTTCTTTTCTCTATGTTGTAAATGTATTTTATGGGCACAATTATTTGCTTTGTAACAGTGTTTAACTGGGAAAGGAAATATAAAATGATGTTATTTAATGCTGGACGCAAGTGTGTGTGTGCATGGACTGTTCCTCGATCCATGAATCATGTGAAATGTATGTAGATGTTTCAGTAATGTTTTCTGTGTATACAATTGTGGGAAAAATAAAAGGTCATCCTTGGGCCTCCACCAGTTTAAATCACACAAGTCAGGAGAAATTTTGCATTTATTTATTTTTGTGCATGAGTTTCTTGGGGGGGGGGCATATGTTAATGGTAATTTTTTTTCTCCAGATTATGTTTAATTAAATCTCGAGTTGAATTTGAACAGACTCGCTGCTTTCTGCCCTCTTGTTCTGATTGGTGTCGACACTAAGAGCTCCCCCTGCTGCTCAGTGGGGAAAAGGGTCAATATTACACTTCCGCCAAAAAAAAAGAAAAAAAAAAAAAAAAGTGCCTCACACACAAAGAACCATACAAATATCACGGAAATATGCTAATGATTGGCCTCTATCTGGCACCTAATTGTACTACACATTTAGAATAAATATTATTCAATAAATTGGGCCTACGAACAGTAGGCTGCAGGTCCAAGCCCTAGAAACACATTGCCTTAAAGTAACCTTAGATACTTAATTTCTTCAGTTCAAGTCCAGTTACCAAAAAAATGGAAAATGGTAAAACTGTAAGCTTTGCAATAGGTTGCGTCAGTGGATAATTTTAATTTACAGGCTGCCCCAGAAGTACATAGACTTGTACATGTTGAGTATTTTACATTACACTAATGACGATTATAATGGTCGTTCTTACCGACAGTAGTGAATTAAATTTTTTGGGGACATTACCGAATCAATTTTCAGATCCAGTTTCCAAATACCTCATGATCGAAAAAACTTGGGCACGACAAATTTCCCCGTTGCTCGTTTTTAAACGGTTAAAAGTGTGATACAGAGACATCTAGGGATCACAGTTATGAACTGCACATTTTTACAGGTCACATTTTTATAACTCCTGGGCTCAAAAAAGAAAACTGAGCGATTGAATTCGATTTAAATTTGGCCCAATTTCATGTTGCGTAAAGACGTTAAAATAATTTATATACTTAAGCGTTTTAATATGATTACATTTTAATATGAAAAAGAAAAAAAAAAAAAAACCCAGATTTAATACGGTAATGGATTTAAGGGGGATAAAAACATTAGCTCTCAGGTAAGACATCCATTTTCTATTGATCGAAAAGGGGTGCATACCCGTACACAACTTTAAAGAATGATTTTGCCAACTCTCATTACTAAAACCGAATGACGATTTTTAGACTAATGCTTCTGGCGTGCAGTCACGTCGTGCAATTGCAATAGCGGAAGTTCGATTTGAGTGACGACCACCCAATGTTTTTAACACTTTAATAACGCAAAGGATGAATAAGCCTTATCAACGACCAATTCTGCATGACCATGGAGAGGCAGGGGTGATACAAATGGGTGAATAATCCCGTGGGCAGTGGTTCCCATTTCTTGTCTGGTATCTTATTTATTAATTTTGTTCAGTTCGCAGTAATTGTAAAATTGCCCTGGATAGACTGTATAAAATCAACAACCAGAACAGCGCCGGGTCCGCCTGCGGTCTTGCCCCCGCAGGGAAAGGCTGCATGCCACACCCGATTTCAGATTTGACGATTTGACGTAATCGAACTCAATCCTGAAAGTAAAACCAGATTTTGCCCGTAATATGGTGGTTGCACGTACATATTTAAATAATGACTGAATACTGCACTAAATACTTTTTCTCTGTGCTCTGGTGCCCTGAGACATAGAAGTAACTAAGGGGTGAGACATGTACCCAAACTCAGTTTTAATAAAAACAATGTACCAGGAGGACTAACCCCTCATCAATCTTTTCCAACCTCCTCCCCCCCCGCCCCCCATCGAGGGAGCCGAGAGGCCAGGGAAGAAAGTTTAAAGCCTGTGAAAAGAGTGGGGTTTTATTAAACTTTCGTCCCTGCTCGCGTTTTAAACACCGGAACAAACGGGGTGGAAAACCGCAGCCCCTTCTCCGTTGGCACGGTTCAACTCCGTGCCCTCCGTTGGCCAGACTGGTGCAGTTGATCACCACACCTGGCTGTGGTGACAGTAGGCTCCCGTGTAGCAGCTGGAATCCATGTGGAATGCAACAAACTGCAGGTATGAATCACTCCACTCGCTAATGCTTATGATGGACGACTTCCCTGGCCTCTGGAGAGGAAATATCTGGACTTGCTACACGGCTTGCGTGGCCGGCCGCGCGTGCTAAACTTGGACGGGACACAAATAGCTTAAACCGCGCTGGTGGTCCTTACGAACAGCTGCAGTTTCAGAGATGAGCGACGTGCGTAGCGTCCAAGGCTGGGACCGAAACCGAATCCGAACCCGAACCCGAACCCGCTAGCGACAGTCAATAAAATTGTATTCAATAGCCTTCTCCGTTTTTTGTTTTACTTCCATTCATTAAAAGCTTTTAAATAAGTTATGTAAAGTGCAATTAGCTGGTTGCGAACGTTCTGATTTGGTCGCAGCCTCATTTCACACGATCATTTTATTGTGCAGAAGCAAGCAAATAATTAAATTTTAAAAATCTAATAAAATACTCATCAGTATCATCGCCGTGTTTACATCATATGATGGAAAGCACATTAAAAAATATTTCTCAGATGGCCGTTAGAGAGGGAAAGATTGACGCCTTTTAAACAAAACGCAAGTATCCCAACAAACAGGGTGAATACTTAAAGAAAAGACAAACCTAAATGGCAGCAAAAGCCTCTTTTTCTTTTTTTTTTTTTTTTTTCTTTCAGACAAACAAACACATACTACTATAACTGTTCCACTCCTAACCTTTCCTGTCTATCCTCTCTCATCAGAGCCAGTTTTGTTGGCTCTTTAAAGGGCCTGGGTTTGTTGGCACCTGAGTGCGGTTACCATTAGTGGAACCACACTCAGGTGTGCAACCAGGTCCTATTAGAGGGCGTGGCCCTCCCCCTCAGTGTTGCTGTCCTTCAATTCTCTCCTGGTTTGAGGGCGTGGCTGCCAGCTGCGTGCCACAGAAGGCACTCCCTTTAGAACAGATCCTTTATAAATCTACTCTTCGCTATCAGAAACATAAATTATGACAACCAGCTGCAGTGAAACTATAAGCCTTACTCCGAAAGTAATCCATTCCCAGCTCTCCGTTCAGTATTAATCCGTAACCATCAGCTTTTTAGGAGAAATGAGAGTAGCATTTCCAACACGTGCCATTCTTTTTGGGAGGCGGTTTAAAGATGTACCCAGATATTGGGCATTGGCGTTTCGGTTTGTATGTATTTTTTTGTGCACACATTTATGTGCAGGTGTTTACATGTGTTGGTTTTTACATGTGGAATTCGGCTACTAGAACGTGACCCTGCATGGTCATTTCTTGAATGGTGCACGTTGGGAGTGGTGCTCGAGTCAGCAGGGGGGTTAGAGGTCAGTTCCGCAGGGGGATTAGAGGTCAGTTCAGCAGGGGGGTTAGAGGTCAGTTCAGGTAGTCAAGGCCGATAAGAACCATTTATTGTCCTCCGCCCTATAGATAATAAACGATCCAGAGAGAGAGAGTTCGGGCACTCATCAGTTTTTCATGCTCATGCTTTCTGACAAACTGCAGATGGTCCGCTTTCTTGCCACCCTCCTATTCAGCCCAGTGCTATGTTGAGCTCTTGATATGGCTTAGTGGGACGCTATTTCTCCGCTCCCAGCCACTGAACTCTGTAGGTCCTTCAAAGCGATCGTTGGCCTCTCTATGGCTTCAATCACAAATCTTCTTGTTTGAGCGCTGAGTTTTGAGGAACTTTCTGGGTGGTTCGATGCAACTTCCACCCAGAAAGTTCCTCAAAACTCAGTGATTAATAATCCGACTGTGATCAATGGGATATTATTTTTCTTTCCCTAATGGCCTTATTATTATTATGATTATTATGATTATTATTATTATTATTATTATTATCAGTTTTTTTTTTTTTTTTCCTGAAAATGTGAAGGCAGCTGTTAATGGCTCACAGTTGGAAGCTAATCGTGTCCTCGTTAGGGCAATTTCTTTCATCCGTGTAAACTGGAAAAGTCCACAGCACAGGGGTTGAATACTTATGCAACCAACATATTGCTCTTTTTTTATTTGTCCAACATATATTATCCAACATAAAAACCAATGTCACCTTGTGATTTTGAGCTTCAGTGTTTTTAAGATAAAAGCCAAACAGAACACAATTTCAATGTGCCATTTGTAATTCAACAATGCAAGAGACTTGGTCATGGTTCTAATTACATTTTCAAGGCAAATATATAAATATTAAATAGAATTTCCCAATTCCAATTTAAATTGTTTGAAAGATACAATTTCTAGGATCTGTTTTAAAGCCATTTTCTCGACCCACAGATTTAACGTAGGGAGTTTTGCCGGCCAAAAGATTCGAACAGCAAACCATCACTTCCAATAATGAGTAACCGTTTTGATTCCCGCGGTGATTTGGTCAGGGTGTCTCGTTTCGTTCCTCAACCCCGATGCGGTGCCCCGCGCGCCGTTTCGCTTGACTCTCTCGCGATGCCGATTATGCAGAAACGCGGCGGCCCCGTGTCCTCGATCCTGTCCGGGCGGCTAAAGGAAGACGGCTCTGCGGGGCTGACCGGCTGCTTCTCAATTCACAGTTCACGCAAGTTCGAAAAACGGGGGTCGTAAATAGCCGCTGACGTTTCAGGTGATTGGCGAGTGAGGTCATCCCATAATGTCTGGGGAAAGTTTATTCATACGGTCCGATCATAATCCGATCAGAAACACCACTGTTGTTAAAACAACGCTGAAGAGGTTTCGAAGGCCAATTTGACATGCATATCAATTGTGTAGTTGCTCATTTATTTAAACAATGTATTTATTCATTAATTTGAAATTCAATTATGTTTTTGGGTAGGGGGTGAGGGAACTATCCATCCACACATTACTGTGTGGCAGTATTTGTTTTTTTAAATATTTTTCTTTTTCTTTTTTATTGCTTGGTAAATTATGTTAAGTTGATTCAAGATAATGAATCCAACGTGAGCCATGCATATTAATGATATTATCTGAACTGAAGAGGCAAAGTTATGCCTGTGAAAATTTTATAAAGAGAGTATGCATTAATCTATCTGGAATGTTTTAGTTTTTTTTTTCAAATCAAAGCTAAATATTTTGGCAGCGGCCTTATGTCAAGACTCATTGGTTGGTGATGAATTCAAACAGGCTTCTCGCAATTTGAACATTCATTAATAACCCCTGCTAAGTACCAGCCTTGCTGTGATTAATTATAGAGATGTAAAAAAAACGTATCTATAGGTGCGAGATTAGACAGATGTAACTCTGGTGAGAATTGGCTCAGCTCAATGGTCTCTCTGCCATGGCCTTGATATGTGATGTGGAGATCTGTCCTTCCGCTCCCTGACTGACTGCCATGACCCTGTCTCAGAATTCGTTTTTTATTTAGTTGAAGGCAAATCTCTCTCCTGGGGATTAACAGGCAACGTTTTGCTTCCAGGACCTTGCATCAGTGTATTTCTATTTTTTATTGACAACTCAGTGAGCAGCATAATTTTATTTTTTTTAAGCCCTGTGACATTTCAGCCCTGCGTTTCCAACCGTGTTCATTGGAGGACTTGTGCCCCCTCGTGTACACGGTGTGGGAATGCCCTGCCCAAAAGTACCAGTGCCCCAGGTGTGTGCTACAGAACCAGTGGTGAAAGTGGAGGTAGAGAGAGCGAGCCTGGAGAACTGATGAAGAAGGTAGGCCTCGAGGAGATACAAACAGCCCTGTTCTCTTAAGCATTCAGCTCCAGTGCAAATGCCAGTACCAGTATCAACACCAGTACCAGCGCCTGCACCACTGCCAACGCCAGCGCCTGCACCAGTTCCATTGCCAACACCAATGCCAGCACCTGCATCAGTGCCAACTCCAACACGAGCACCTGCCCCAGTGCCAGTGCCAACACCAACACCAGCGCCTGCACTAGTGTCAACACCAACGCCAACACCAACACCAGCACCTGCATCAGTGCCAACACCATCAAGAGCACCTGCACTAGTGCCAACATCAATGCCAGCACCTGCACCAGTGCCAATGCCAACGGCAACACCAATGGCCACACCAGTGCCAATGCCAGCGCCAATGCCAAAGACAACACCAACGCTAGTGGCAGTGGCAGTGTCAGGGCCAGTGCTAGTGCCAATGCCAATGCCAACACCAGTGCCAATGCCAACACCAGTGCCTGTGCCAGTGCCAATGCCAACACCAGTGCTAATGCCAACACCAGTGTCAGTCCCACTGTCAGTGTGCGCTTGAGTGCATTACTCATTACCTTGATACTTCCTCTTTATGTGCCTTTGGAGAGTGAAAATAGACCATTAATGTGGTCAGGGTCAGCACAGATCACCGTCAGTGGCAGACATCAGAATGCAGGCGAGAGGTTTACAATATACAGAATATAAGTTAACCATATACAGACATTGCTACAGAGTTCCACAGTTCATATGACTGACCTTAAAAACAATATCAGGGGTGAATGCAGGCACGCTCCTTTCTGTATTGACAGTGCACAGTTTTTATTGTGCTTGCCTTTGTAAAACTATTTTACTATGCATTATAGTTTGTTTGGAGTGCAATATGTAAATTATGCAATTAATTTGACATTTTATTACCTCCCCTAAGCTTTGCATTAATTCATTTTCAGTGGCCATGTGAGTCATCGAATTGACTTGCATTTTTTGCATTATTCTCCCACCAGATGGCACTGTCTCTGTACTGCAGAGAGGCGATTTGCTGGAAAGTATACATGGGCGTCATGCGTGATTATATTCCCTCCCTACCCCTTTCCCCTGTTAAAAAGCCATAACTTTCCAAATGTCGAGGCATCTTTCAGGGGCCCTAAAGATTTACTGACGAGCTCCCTGAAGGCCGTAAAAGTAAATAAGTTATAAACGTATACTGGCCCGTAAAGGCCCCAGATTCTGTTTGTTCAGTTGCGCAGTGTTTGCACGGTGCTAAGTGACTTTGTGCAGAAAGTTAAGGGCTGGACTCAAATTTTAACCTCAGGCACAATTATTCACAAATATTGACATGTTTGTTGAAAAAAAAATGTTGTTCAGCGCAACAGTAAATTTATTCATCTAACTATATCATCTAATAACATAAATACATTTATCCTGGATTAGAAATAATCAGTAATTGTCCCTGTAAACTGTTTTTGTTTTTGATGATGTTTTTGCATATTGCTTGACATATTATTTCATAGCATTAACTTGAATATGCTACTGAAAATGGATTTCCAGAATGACAGCTAATATAGCAGAGCATGTAAGAAATATATATGATAATCCAACTCGAAATCTCAATCCCTGTTTACTGTCCAAAATGCGTATGTGGTCTCCTTTTGTTCTTGTGTGTGTAAACAGGTATGTTTACTGAATCTGTTCTGAACGCTGGTTGCTAAGTCCATGTTGCTAAGGAACTGACCTTACATGTCTGTGGGGAATTAGCATGAATTCCATACAAGTACTGATATTTAAAGAGTGAAATAGCGCAGGCCTTATGCTAAGTTCGGAAATGGTGCTGGTCGTTATGCAGTGTCAGTAACGGATGCCGCAAACCAACATTTAGATTGACATCTGTAGTCACTTAGGAACTAGATAACCCTGAAAGAAGTAAGTGGTGGCCATGACTTTTGTGGTCATTTACGAGAATAGGGTTTGTAACTTTCTCACAGTAAAGAAGGCTCAGAGGGCAAGGTTGTTTGGGGGACAGTTTGGGGTCCAGTCCTCTCACCCTGGTGATATATATTTATCACATGCCAAAACTGAGCAGACACCAGGTGTCCGTACAGGGTACTGGATATTCATTTGTGGGAAAATCCGGGCCATTGCGAGCACGCATGGCTTTGAAGCGGGTAATTTAACGGCAGCCCAGGATCACCCTGGTGCTTTTCACTTCACAGCCAGCGAACAGGGCTGGTCCCCCCCAAGCCCCTCTGCACAGACTGGCATTTACCCTCCTTTGGGATACTGGAAGTTTGCCTCCCATCGGAGAGGATGCCAGCCAAAAGAAGAAGGTGACTGAGTTTAAATCTCTCAATTTTTTTTTCATTTGCAGTTTTTTTTTCTCCTGTTGATTATATTCAAAAGGTCAGTGATACTGATTCCAGGATTTCGGAAATGTTACTGTTTGATTTGTGGTAAATATACAACCATAATTAACTCGGGCCAGAGTCCATGGTGTTAGTTAGGGATTTTAGACAGGTTGATAGGTGCCAGAACAACCTGCGACATTTGGCTGGACTTGGGAGAGAGATCTCCAAAGTTGTACCATGGCCGAAATTTCACGACGTGCGAGAAAAGTTATTTGTGTAACGGCCATTTGCATGAGGCGAGGAAAACCTGAATTTGTGAATAAATCCACAAAACAACAATAGGTACACTCACAGCAGGTTTTTAGGTGTCTGTTTACCAAGTGGTATACTTAGCTGATTGCAAAAGGAATCAAAGTATTGAGAAAGCGTCGTAATTAAAACAGAGTTGACCACTGCACACACACACACACAATGCCATTCTAATGTTACCTGGAATAAATTAATATAAAAATAAATGTAAAGTCAGGGTGAATCTGATGCTCCGGACACATTCGACATTGTGAAAAGCAATTGTAGGCCCCAAAACTGCAGAGGGGTTTTCACGTGACCCCGTCCTGCACTGTCACACCTGACAGGTGGTTTCCCCTTTGTAAAATGAAATGCTGAATACAGACATGGATGTAGGCCTCCATTCTTTGTAAAACACTAAAAGCTTTCTGTTTTTCTGCGGGATTGATAGCCCCGAGCCGTTTTTTTTAACACAGATGAGAGGATTCTTTTCCCCGTTCATGCGTGCAGACCTCCACAACGCAGAAAAGTAAACAGCCGCAGAGTTGTGAAAGAGCGCCCAATTCAGCAAGAAGACCGAGACCAGAGGCCGGTTCAGCACCAAAATCAATTTTTAACACTGCGCCCAAACCATAACCAAAATATTTTTAAAAGATATGTGATTATTTTGGACTAATTTCGAATACTCTCTTCAGGTATAGCAACTCAAAATCTTAATTGATTAATTGAAATGTTGAAATTCTAATTACCATAGAGTCACATTTTGATTGATTGATTTGAGGCCTTGCGTTCGACTGGGACGGGTAATCGAAAGATATAAAGAATGAATTCAGCCAATTCTTTGATTAACTTTAAGAGGGGACATCAACTAAATGGAACAGCAAAGATTAACAGTGCATAAATAAAAGCAAAATATGTCACACATAAGCGTTGAAAGGGCAGCTGTCCGGTCCTGTTGGTAGCCATGCATTTTTTTACAAGCTCAATTGAAATAATCTGATTTTGCAATGTTCCCTGTGTTCCTGGAACTACTATATATTTTTGTTTCTGGACAAGCATCTCAGCCAATCATAAATCCTTTAATTATTTATAGTGCCAGCCTGTGTGCTTAGTATATTTGGCGCCAGGATAAAGATTTAGGTTGCATTGAATGGAGTCTGCAGTGGAAGTTTAATGTTGCAATAATGGTAACAATACAGATGAGAGTCCTTTGAAATGCGTTGTATTAATCATACCGCACACATTCTTTCGAATTAACAGTGAATTGTTTCAGACGCCAAACTGAAAGCAAGATTTATCTGATAGTATTAACTTTTTTAGCTAGCCAGCTACAGCATATATACAACTTGCTTTTTATAACCGTTTTAATGTTGCTTGCTATTCTCTAGCTTTCCATTATTTAACACTTGCAACAGCTTGGAACCGTCTGAATTGTGAATGTTGCTAACCAAGAGAGTAGTTTTCATCTAGCTACCTTACGAACTATAAAGAGCAATGAACTGGCCCTGGAAAGGGACCGACATCTAACATTTTTAAGTGTGAGTTGTGTTTAGGGATTAAACCTGATTATTAAATTATTAAATAACATCATGGTGAAATACCTGGGTAGCATTTTAACAACCTTATAACAAAGAACAGGCTCACCTTCCGACACACGCAGACGCTATTAATTGCTGCACATTTGGTGATCTGTTCGAGATGTTTATCCCGAGTCGACACATCTTCGTTGTTCCTGGTACGCAGACCACATGGCGAAACGAGACCGTGCCATTAGTATAAATGAAACAAGCTGCTGAACTTGGCTATTTCTGCTTCCCCTTTCTCTCTCTGTGTCTATTGGGGCTGCACCTGCACGGTCTGACGCTTGCATCTGTACACCTGCTAAGCCGCGGATGTCTTCAGCCGCGTGTTCCCGACGTGCCGCGGCCTTGTTTACCGGCAGCGGTGACAGCCCTGGTACCTCCCGCACACACTCCTCTTTCCCTGGCACCGCGTGTGGTGTGACATCCAAAACAAACTAACCCACGGCGCCAAAAAGACGGCTTCATCTTCAGAAGAACTCGGGTCTCACTCGACTTCTCCGCTAAATTAGCCCGTACCCTGTAGCCCCCGTGAACTCCCGCGGTCACCCACTCAGGTGGCCAGTGTGGTTTTCTAGGCCTTGTCAGCAGGCAGAGGGTGTCGCACCGTCCTAGGAGGTGAACGACGGCGGTAATGGGAGGTACAAGTGCCCCCTGCTGCTATGGAAAGGGCCTAATCGCATCTGGAAGCGAAGCCTCCTAGCTGTGAGGACAGGGCGGAGTGGGAAACAGGGGGCTTTTGGACTATTAACTCCACTTAGCTCCCAGGCGTCTCTGACTGGGCTCCCGTGGAGCGCAACAGCAGGCCGCCCGCTTTGCCCCGACGATGGAGACAAAATGAAGCACGGATCCAAATCGTCCAGTCAGCGCGGCAGTCTCGCAAACAGGGCACAGGGGCTTGCAGGCAGGAACCGGCCGCACGTCATCGAGATGAGGGCTGCTCCGCTCGGCCTTGCATGCAAAGCACGTACGTCTCACGCCTTAAATCAGTCGGCTTTGGAGCGGTCGCAGTGTTTCATTGGTCGTTTATACTGGTGTTGTTTTGGCGCGCGATCAAGCCGCCGTCGCTGAACTGACAAAGCAAGGCGCGTGTCTTGACATACTGATTGCCTGCGCAAGTTCAAGTTGCAGTAGTTTACATTCACTGCACTAGACTGGGGTGGAGAGGTCCGTGGAGAATGACCTTCAGGGCTATTCCTTTTTGAGGGCCCTATGCGCGTTAATATGCTCCACCCACCAGCACCACCCGATCTTGGTAAACAAATCCATACATGCACCCAAAAAAATGCGTTTCTTGTGAATGTTAAACTATTTTTCATGAAGATGTTACATTAAATATAGCCGTAAGGGTTCAAACACACTGCTTATGCCAGGAACCCGTACTGACGACAATGATTTAGTCAGTTTAGAATCTACGGCTCCAGATATTTATAACTGTGTAAATGAATGCACATGTGGCATCCTATTACAGATAAACGCAAAACGTCTGGAGTGTATAAAGACGCCCTTCTTAAAATGGGAAAATCCTGCATTTGGGAAGATAACATTGCAAGCTGGTCTGCAAAAGCACACTTTCGTGAAGAACTGAAAGGCCTTCAATTGCAAATAATATTCGTTTATTATGGATTTGAAGTTTGTCACGCACTACCTCAGACAATCGATGGGTGATTATATAAACCATGCAGTACTAAATACCTCTTTTTCCCATTAGAAATCTATAAACATTTTCACCAAATTGAAGCGTTGAAACAATTTCAAAACTTTGAATTTCATGATCTAAGCCACTAGATGTAATTTAACAGGGCACAGATGTAAGTGTTATTACCAAATTGCAAGAACATTTAACACATCTGTTGGTCATTATCAATGCTGTCCTTGAGTAAAGGCCTTTCCGGGCCAAACCATGTGTTTTTTAATTTCACATACAAAAATTAAAACAATAATGGATAATTTGTTAGGAATAAAAAAAATAATCAATTTGCATTAGTAAGCAGTCCCTGGTTTTAGGAAACCGGTTTATATTTATACACACAAGTGTGCATGCTTGCAATTCACTATTGCACCCACATATTGGTAGCATGCAGGAGGT